>CM044008.1:40875134-40907634 GCA_024085815.1 Flaveria linearis
AAATATTGAACTTGACCAATAATTCATTCACGCCACAAATTTTCTACTTTCAGTGCCTCTACTTGTGTAACTTTAATTTGATCAAACAAGTCGGAATTCACAATGTTTTATATGACTTACTTTAATTGGAGTGTTAACTCTCCTTCCAACTTAAAGCATCAGCTACAACATTGTTTACCAGATGATAAGTATTTCACAGTCATAATCCTGACCATTTTAACCCACCGTCGTTGGCTCATATTCAATTCCTTCTGGTCAAATAAATATTTCAGACTCTTATGATCAGTATAGATAGTCCACTCGCTCCAAACAAGTAATGCCTCCAGATCTTTAATGCAAATACGACCCTGCCAGTTCAAGATCATGGGTTGGGTAATTTGCTTCATGTGACTTCAATTGTCGTGAAGCATAAGCTATTACCTTTCCCTTTTGCATAAGCACACAACCCAAGCCGACACGTGAGGCACAGAAATAAACAACAAAATCTTCCGTTCCTTCCGGTAATGACAGGACAGGAGCTTTAGTTAACTTTTCTTTCAAAAGTTAGAACGCTTTTTCTGTTCAGGGTTCCATCAAATTTGGAATTCTTTCAAGTTAGCTTTATCAACGGGGAAGCTATCATCCTGAATGAATGCGATAATAACCGGCTAATCCTAGAAAACTTCTGACTTCAGTTGGGGTATTAGGAGGTGACCATTTATAATAGTCTCTATTTTGGATAGATCCACCAAAATACCCTCTGCATTCACCACATGACCTAGAATTAGACTTCTCGAAGCCAGAATGCACATTTAGAAAATTTTGCATGAATTTCTTTTCTTAGTACATTGAGAATCTCACAAAGATGCTGAGCATGATCTTCTTCGGTTCGTGAATATATAAGAATATCATCAATAAAGACGAGACAGAACGATCAAGCATATGTTTGCATACTCGATTCATGAGGTCCATGAAAACCGCTGGAGCATTCGTTAGACCAAATGGCATCACAACGAACTCATAGTGCCCATAACGAGTATGAAAAGCTGTCTTAGGTACATCTTCTTCTCGTACCTTAACTTGATGATAACCTAACCTTAAATCGATCTTTGAGAACCAGCTGCGCCTTGTATTTGGTCATAAAGATCATCAATTCTAGGCAATGGTACCTATTCTTGATGGTCAGCTATTCAATTCTCGGTAATCGATGCACATCCGATGCTACCGTCCTTCTTTTTAACGAACAATATAGGCGCTCCCCCAGGTGAAACACTTGGGCGAATAAAGCCTTTATACAACAAATCTTGGACTTGAGACATCAACTCCTTCATCTCGTTTGGTGCTAGTCGATATGGTGATTTAGCCACTGGTTTAGCTCCAGGAATAAATCATTTTAAATTCGATTTCCCTTGTTGGTAGAACACCTAAAACCTCCTCAGGAAACACGTCAAGGAATTCTTTAACTACAGGAACTTCATCAAGTTTCTTTTCTTTCATTTCTTTATCAGCCACGTAGGCTAGAAATGCTTGATGTCCATGTCGTATGTAATTCTTGGCTTTTTCCATTGAGCAAACAATAATGTTGTTCTTTCTTTCTCCATAGATACAAATTTGTTTTCCCATTGCGACATAAATTGAACAATCTTTCGATTGAAAACTATCGACGCGTGATGCTGGGAAACCAATCCATCCAATAATCACATCAAATTCCTTTAACTCTATTGGAATTAAGTCGATATCGCATTCCTGCCATGAATATTTACTTTACAGTTTCGACATATTTCGGACACGAAGAAACTTTTATCGCTAGCAATGTCAACTCTAACACATTATTTACTTTAACAAAAGAACTATGGCTAGCAAACTTTGTAGATACAAAGGATTATTAGCTCCAGAATCAAATAAAAACATATGCAGGAAGCGAGTTGACTAGAAAGGTACATGTGACGACATCAGGTTCAACCTTTGCTTCTTCAGCAGTAATTTAAAAAGCCCTACCTCGTGGTTTGGAGCTTCTAGCTGTTTCGTTCTCTACAACCCTCGATCCTTCCGCAGCCTTGGTAAACCTGTTTTATGCTCTAGACAATCATTCCTCATGTGACCCGGCTTATAGCAGTTATAACATAAGTTACAGGGGATACACTGTGGTGCTGTATGCCCCGGTTTTCCAATTTTATAACAAATTGGGGTTCTTATAACGACATTCCCCAAGATGTCTCTTCCATAGAACTGACACTTACCAGATTCCTTGATTGAGCCTGAACTCTTTACAGGCTTATAAATTTTTACTTTCTTGCAGGCATTGCAGAACCATAACATCAACCTTTCTTTTCACGTCTCTTTCTTTCTGTCTCTTCAGTTCAATCTCTCATTCACGAGCCCAGTTAAGAAGCTCCTCAGATTTCCATATTTTGATGGAGAAATAAATTCTCTAAATTATGTCTTAAGGATAAGATGAAACCGAGTCATCCACATTTCTTCAGAAGTGAAAAGCAAAGGACAAAACTTCACTTTATCATAGAAAATTCCAAAGATTTCATCCACCGTTTCATTGCTTCACGCTATGAAGAAGTTCTTCAATTATACGATCAATTGCAACACGAGGACTGAAAACGTTTAGGAAGATTGGTGGTTTGAATCTTCCTAAGACATACTTCTGATTCTTTCTCTCCCTTCTCCTTTTCATCATATCCCACCAGTCTTTAGCTCTTTCACAGAGCTGGTTCGTTGCGAACATCACTTCATCACACGGGTGGCGCAATGACACGTATCAAAAATAGTTCCCATGGTTGTTATCCACCTTGGCTTACCAAAGGGTCAATTTCACCTTTAAACTGTAACAGTTTACATGCCATGAAATCTATATACGTGAAGGGACGTTTTTCGACTTCAGCTATTGGCGCCGCTCCCTATTATTCGTAGGTTTTTCTACGGCCACTTCATTCTTTTTCATTTTTCTTCAAGCATAATTCCTATAGAATTATGCATTTTAGCTAAAGAATGAGATATGGCTTCAAATGCCTTTCCCACCTCGATGGCAATCTGTCTACGAACTTCCTCAGGTACTAACGTTGTATTGTTATAAGACGAGATGAGTACGCTGATCTTTCTGAAGCATCTCTACATGCATTTCAGTGTTACGACTTCCTTCACCTTGTATTGCGTTTTCTCCTCTTTCATCCGCCATATCTCTCTAAACAATTTATTTTATTTCATGTTACTTTTTTATTCTAATGATTCCTCTTTTCATAAACATTTATTTATGGCCTTAATCCTCCTTACATTATTATCAAGACTTAATAATTTATCTAGGCCATAAAATACTATAGATTCATTTATAACATACTACACATACACATATCATTTTGTGCATATATATTCCCCATCCCACACTTACTATTTGAGGTTTCAATACAATATGATGATTAAAAACTCACACTGACATGATATATTACCTCATACTGGCCAGGTATGAAAAATAAATTATACTCATTTTGATTTTTCAACTATCATATGGTATTTCAAACATATAAAATTTCAGTGTACACATATTTTCACTGTTTTTATTTTGTACAATACAAAATCATCATTTATCTGCTTCTAGGGACCGCTTATGGAATGAAACCCTCGTTTTCATATCAGTAGCACTTATGGTTCGAGTCTAAGTATTTTTTTTATATACTTAAATCTCTCGAACTGTGCTCTGATACCAATTGAAAACAACCAAAATTTTTATATTAAAACACTTTCATAATTTATATCAGAGCTTTGGTCCCTGTTCACAATAAAATTTGTCACTCGTAGTGACATCTCATTTCTCAATTATATAAAAGTATTACATGAAAAAATAACGTTTTACAAACTTTTTCTACAACATAATAATTAGATATTATACGAGAGTAGGGTTCCTTCGTCAGTCGTCATGTCCATGAATCTTTAACCATTTATGGGTGCTTTACCTGAAAATATTTGAACAGTGTTTTATTAGCTTTCGTTGAGAAGTATACCTTTTTAATCCAAAAACATATATTATACATATATTATATATTGGGATTTAACACCCAAAATTATTTTTATTTAAATCATCATTATTCTTAGGAATTCAACACCCGAATTCGTTGTGGGTTTATTTTTAAACCGTGAGTATTATAACTCCTCTTTTATATGTGGAGTTCAACACCCAAACCCCTTGGGATTTCACACCCGAAATCCTTACATATATTTAACCCCTTTTCTTATATGTGGAGTTCAACGCTCGAACTCCTTGAGATTTCAACACCTGAAATCCTTACATTATTTAACTCCTTTTTAAACTATCAATACACATATTTGGACCCGTAATCATATAAATCATACCCCCATATCATATTTATCATAATAATAAACCTATAGCACATGTAATTAAACATGTTTATCTCCACAGAATTGATACAAACTTATAATAAACCAAACATATATCATGTAATTAAAATGTAACAAAAATTAGTTACGGATCAGTGTACTTACCTCCTAATGTTAGTAAACTTGACTGAAAAATATATACTACAACTCTTATGTTCTCTTACTCCAAATTTTGTCTTTGAATCAACTCGTACAACTCTGCTTGATTATTACTCTAGTTCCTTTTGGTTGAAGATGCTTGTTCATATATAGCATACATATAAATATGATATCCCCATATTCTGCCGACTTCAAGCATCTTAGTGATGAGCTTTGTAAAATTTTCATTTTACTCCTTAAACTTTGCCTTGTTATCAAGCAATCTTCTCTATATATATATGACATATTAAACCCTTATTACAATAGCATAATTTGTTCTATTATAACTATTATATCCCTTTTTTTCAACATGCACCTACGTGCCACTATTATTATTATTATTAGTATATTATTATTATTATTATTATTTTATTATATTATTATTATATTATTTTATTATTTATTATTATTATTATTATTATTATATTATTATTTCGGTTTGATAATGTCAACACTAATTAAAACATCACTAATTCAATTGTAATTTGCCTCAAAATTACTCGTTAAAGAATATTTGTAAATATATTTAATATATTTATTTTATTTATAAAAAAGGATGTTACAACTCTTCCTCACACACACTGACACCCACTCCACACACACCACACATATATATATATATATAATATATATATATATATATATTAAAATATATATACATAAATACATACACAAATATTCATACACAACCCACACACACATATGTGTACATACACATACTACATACATATGGACAACTCACAATGTATTAATACATGAACATATATACCGAACATATACACACATATACGATGACACCCGCTTATACAATGAACACACGCACGGTCACACACATACGCACAACATACACATACATATTATATATGTATATACGCACGCGACAGATTCCGCTAACTTTTCTTTAAACGTTCATCCTCACCTTATAAACTATTGTGTGGATATATACTTACTTTATCATCGTTGTGCTCTGACGTCATCGCGAATGTAAGGCCCCGATCGCCGGGCGCCCTACTGTTGGTTCTTCATCGCACATATAAACGTACATAATGTATATAATCATAAATCTACGCAGCGGAAATGATAAAAATAATACATTCATTCATTCATAAAAGTCATTACATAATAGACTCATTACAAACGAAGCTTTCTCTACTTGTCTCTCCTCATAGATCATACAGCGACCTCTAGAGGAGATATTAAGTTCAAACATTTAAAGTTTATAATTTTTATACTAAAGAATATCCTTAAGTAATTCCGTACATCGGAACTCTGACGGAATACTCTTGACCACACATGCAACATATTTCGTTGCATGTGCTACGCGCACAGCAAATCCATGCGTAGCGAACTTATCAAAATCTAAAGAAGATTTCTTAAATAATCCCTTCCGGGGGAATACTCAAGAAATCTCATAATGGCATGCAACGTGATGAGTTGCGTGCGTCATGGACCCACAACGCATGACGTTGCAGCATTATCAAAAGGAGAATGCCGTCCCAAAAAGCTGAGTAGCCCCTCGTACCATCCCCAGCAATGCTACCTGCCAACTGGAAAAACATAAAAAAGTCAGCGTTGCTGAGTGAGTCTAGTTTTATAATAAACATACTTTGTTTATATTAAAAACCGATCGTTCTTTACACGTGATCATACATCGTACATACGTTAGATAATATCTTTATTATCTCTTCATTCATTCATTACATTCTTATCATTCGTTCTCATATGAATCCTGTCAGGCTTTACCCCTTCATGGCACGTAGCGATATTACTGTGGTCGATGACAAGGATCCCGTTACATCTTTACTTGCACATTGGATATCTTTTGTACCACTACCATCTGCTATACCCCGAACGTTATTAGCTACCCGGCCGAAGTCAATAAATGAACAGCAAAACGTATGCCCGTACAAGAGGTAAGCGGTAGGGGTTCCATACACATGGATACTTACTTGCACATTGGATATCTTTGTACCATACCATCTGCTATACCCCGAACGTTATTAGCTACGGGCCGAAGTCAATAAATGAACAGCAAAACTATGCCGGTACAAGAGGTAAGCGGTAGGGGTTCCATACACATGGATACTTACTTGCACGCATTGAAAGGTTAATTGTACCAATACCATATGCTACACCCCGAACGTTATTAGCTACCGGGCCGAAGTCAATCCATAGACAGCTAACGTAGTGCCACAGTACGGCCGAGGTCAACAAATGAACAACAAACGTATGCCACGGTACTGGGCCGAAGTCTATGGAGGGACAGCTAAACATGGTGCCAACGGTACTAGAGGTAAGCGGTAGAGGTACCATGACCATGGTCAATCACATAGAAGGACCAATCGCGTTATTCAATGCTTGCAAGACATAATTGTTCGTTCGTTAATGCATGTATTCATCATCTTTCGTTCATTCATTCATTCATTAATACATGCATTCATCATCGTGTTCCTCTTTCATTATCTTTCACTTTACGTTACTTAATACTTCGTTTGTTCGTTAATACGTAAAGTCATGGAAAGATATTCATTCATCATCATTATAGGAACACACGCATACCATACATACATCATTATACATAACATCTACATACATTCATCATCATACATACATTCATCATCATACATACATTCATCATCATACATCCTCAATCATTACTAGTCGCTTACCCCGTATCCTTCCCAAATCCGGGACTTACTAAGCGTCATCTTGTGTGCAAAAGCACTAACTGTCCCTTCAAGACATCAGGGACTCATACTAGGACCTTATATAACATACCTAGTCCTCAATCGTACCTTAGACGAATAACACAGACATCATACCCAAATGGGCCGTACATACATACATTATTAAACCAGTTTATATGTGTTCCAGCCCCAAAACCATTTAAAACAAGTAAATGAGGGGTCTAGAAACTCACCTGTGCTTGACAGCAGCCTCTCAATCAAGCTTTTAAGACGCGGGTAACACTACACTGCCTGCAGATAAGTTAACACTCAAAAGAGTTAATTTCTGCCTAATTTTGCCACTAATTTCGCAGGTAGTTTCGCCCGTAATTTCGCCGGGCGAATCAGCAGTTTCGCTGCTAATTTCGCTGGGCAGCAATCCGCCAGTTTCGCTGGACAGATTCGCTACCTCAAGCGCCCAACTTTCGTTGGAATTCCCTAGTTTCGCAATATCTAAGGTCAACTTGGACATTGGCATAGTCGTCAGCGAAACCATAGTTTCGCTAAGGCGAATATATAGTTTCGCTAAAGCGAAACTGTAACTTCGCTGTAGGTTCCTCCAGTTTCGCTGGACGAACTTACAGTTTCGCTGGACGAGACCTTAATTTCGCAGAACGAGCTGAAATTTACGAATCAGCTCGTTTTAGCCCAAAAATCCAATCCTTTCCACCCAAACCCTTGCATTATCATCCAGGAAGCTATATCTAAGCTTCTTACACGTTTTATACCCTAAAACGTGTGTTTTGGCGATTTTTGCCACTAGAAACCCCAAAAACCCCAAACTCGGGTTTTTCACCAAATGTGGTAATTTAGATGCGTTTCTTACCTTGATTCTTGTAGTTTTGGAGTCCACAAACACTAGCCTTCGATTCTTGACCACCGAGCTTCGATCCGGCACTTTCTCTCTCTACACTTTCTCTCTCTAGAATGGCGTTTGAGTGAAAATGAGAGTTGCTCAGCTGATCCATCTATTTATATGCCAGGCGTCCCCGGGACCCCAAACTCGTTAAACTCGTGACCCGGAGGGTTAACTCGGTGTAATACCCGCAACCACTCTATATTCATTAAATGGTTTTCATCCGAGCCCATCACTATCATCTGACTCGATCAGAAAATTTTCCGAGCGTTACAGCGAACGTATGCTATATTTAAAACTTTTACAACGTTTATCAACGTCATCAGTAAATATACCATATTTATATAATATTATTGTCATTGACAAAATCATTATTAAACTATGAATATCATAATTAATACCTTTTTACCATGAATATAACTAGCCGATTTAAGTCGTTTTTAACCGAAACAAAATTGAGAACTCGGGGGTTAAGTGCGGGGACCAAATGTGACATTTTGCCAAACTAGAGCTGGGTATTGTCACACCCTCGCTTATAGCGGAAACACGAGGATGCGACGGACGGGATCGTCATAACACTTGGTATAATTACAGAGACATAATACGTGCAAAATCCTCGTGTCATGACGTCGCCCGACACAATGGTGACTTGTGTCGTGGTTAGTCAGTTCCATGACTATCATAGTCTTATTGATTCTAAATCCAAAATACACATAGTTCACAAATGAATACAACTGATATACATTACAAATGCAAAACTAATGAAATCCTGAGGGTCTCGGCTAAGGCATCAGCACTAGCTATCCTCTTTGATTATGTTCACCTGAAAAGATATGCTCGAAAATGTCAACACATGATGTTGGTGAGTTCCGCAGGTTTAAATTTAAACATTTGATGCTGTATCGAATTTGATATGGAATCATACTGCAAGCATAAACCACATAACATGTGTTTAAAGATAACCAAACCTAATGACGTTATGCATATAAATTAGACGGAATATATTCACCCTTGGCCTGATTGCTGGCAGCTGTGTTGGCAACTCGCAAGTTAACCAATCGTCGAAGGGTGGGGGTGTCAACCCAGTAGTACTACCAATACCTAACCGTTGGTTCCCAAACCCGGGAATTAATGGTTGTAAGAATCATAGAATAACACCATGTATGCATGTAAAACAGTATCACATTGATTCCAAGTATACAATATAGAATGTACAGCATTAAAAACGGGTGAGCATACTTTTCCCCCATTATTTTAAAACATTGAAAACTTGAATAAGCATAAAAAGGGGCCACGAAACTCACCTTGTATTGATGTAATGCACAAAGACTTCACAGAATCAAGCAATGCGCGATCAAACACGATCAATACCTATTTTTGATTATAACTAAGCCTTTATAACATATTCAGTGCGAATAGATATATTTGGTTGGATTCGAGTCGGTTCGGTTTGATGTCCACGATTAGTTATATATATTTGAGTTTGATTTTATACCTAATGATTTTAGGATTTAAATTGAGTTGTGGGATTTTGGACAAATAATTTCGAAATTATTTGTATTTGTAATTTATTCGAAAGAAGTATATGTATGTATTCTTTGTAATCGTATAATTCAGTATTAATTTATTGATTAAGGCATAGAGATATAACCTACAATTACATTTATAAATGATTCACGAGATTATATTTTGTATAATTTCTATGGTTTTCCACAATTATTTCATAATTAAATACGATATAATGTATATTTTTATAAAAATCATTATTCGTAATATTTTAATTAATATTTTATTAAGATTATTAATGTTTTTTAAATAAAATAAATTTACAGAAAATAATTTTGTGGGATTTAAAATAAAGAAAGTTTATAAAATTTATTTTATAATTTTTAGGAATTTTTGTATAATTTTTAGAAGCTTTAAAAAGGGTTTTAAAAAAATAATGCAGGTAACCGGGTTCGAACCCGGGACCTCCAACACCCACACACGCTCGTTTACCAGTGAACCAAAGGGTCGTGGCCGCGATGGAACTCTGTTTAATTTTTTTTTAAGCTGAGTAACCCAGCTTCCCACAAATCCCCCAAACCCTAATTTAAATTCGATCAAATTGAACTCGAATTTGATACTGTTAATGACCGAATTCATGGGGCTTTTGTTCCCTATGATTAAACGAGTAGAATGATGGGTTTAATTTTGTTTTTGTTTGATTTGATGCTAAGAACACTCGAAAAACAGCCGCGACGGAGGGGAATTTGATTCGAGATGAAAATGTTGATAATAATCGAATTCGTTGCACAGAGAGTTTCCAATTATGATGATAATCGACTGCCCTCTGTTAATTTCAGTGTATATAGGTCGGAGATTAGTGTTCGATTAGTTGCAGGTTCGAGAACAGAGGTGCATTTGATTTCGGTGTGTGTGTGTGTGCGTGTTTCAGGTGGAATTACCAGTTGTATTCGATTCATGGGTTGATAACGTTCAAGTTGATTGAATTATTTCGATTAAAGTGAGGTGTAAGTGGGTTAATTAGCCGTTTGATTTGGTCGGGAATAAAGTGGAAAATTATTACCGTTAATTTACTGTTACAACGCGTTTTAGGAATGCTTTGAGTTCGAATCTTGTATACGAAGCGATTCGGTGTAATTTGAGGTGTTAAAATCATGTTTTTATTTGGTTTTGGGGTTCGCCAGAGTATCGCCGGACTTCGGCCGGAACCGGCGCCGGAAAGTCGGGGGGTGGGCGGGGTTGGTTTCGAAATTTATAAAATTACAGATTTGGTCCCTGAGATTTATGCTTATGTTATTTTACGTTATTAATTTCTTTTTAAGTTTCATAAATATCAAAACACCCCCTGGACTTACTATTATTATTATTATTTTTATTATTATTGTTATTGTTATTATTATTATTATTATTATTATCCTTATTATTTTTATGATTATTATTAATATTATTTTTATTATTATTATTATTATTATGGTTAACACGAATATGCATACAAAAAATTCGGCTAGAACGATATATATATACATATAGAAATAATAAATGCATAAAGATAGTTAACACACATGGATCATGTACACGAAGATAATTCAGTTAAAACAATAATTAGACTATAAGACATATGTGAGGCTAGTTAATACACACGATGAGTTAATGAGCTTAATGACTTGCTGGTCCATTGGTGACAGATGCTATACAACATCACATTCACCACATGATCTTCAACAAGAAGAATCTCAGGTTTCCTTTTTGATTTGGGAATATCTTGAATGTTTCTATAACTTTGTTCATTAAATCCATATGTATCATCTGAACTGTCACACTAATGTAATAGTAACCCACCATGTTCTTTGCTTGATATTGTGAGGTGTCACAGTATCCCCTAGTTGAGGGAATTTCATCCCGAAATTCAACTGGTGCTAGGTCCAAGAGTGTCATCCTCGAACAGATGAGGATATTTGAGTTTCATCTGATCCTCTCGTTCCCATGTAAACTCTGGACCTCGTTTGGAATTCCATCTCACACGAACAATAGGTATCTTACTGCGTCTCAACTTCTTGACCTTTCGGTCCATGATCTCAATAGGTTCCTCCACAAAATGGAGGCTTTGATCAATCTTGATGTCCTCAATAGGCACGTGAAGTGATTCGTCAGCTAAACACTTCTTGAGGTTCGATACATGGAAAGTATCATGCACACTGACAAGCTCTTGTGGCAACCTTAATCGATATGCCACTGGACCGTCCTCTCTGTGATCTCAAATGGTCCAATGTATCTCGGGGATAACTTCCCCTTCTTTCCAAACCGAACGATCCCTTTCCAAGGAGAGACCTTAAGTAACACCCGATCCCCTACGTTAAACTCTAACGGCTTCCGACGATTGTCGGCATAGCTCTTTTGGCGATCTCTAGCCGCTTTAAGCCTGTCTTTGATTAGAAAGATCTTATCAGTTGTTTCTTGTATGATTTCGGGACCTGTTAGCTGACTCTCGCCAATCTCAGCCCAACATACAGGTGATCTACATTTTCGACCATACAACGCTTCAAATGGTGCATACCCAATACTAGTATGGTAGTTGTTATTGTAGGAAAACTCAATCAACGGTAGATGAGTATCCCAACTGCCACTAAAATCAATGACACATGCACGTAGCATGTCCTCAAGCGTCTGTATTGTGCGTTCACTTTGGCCGTCTGTCTGGGGGTGATAGGTTGTACTCATGTCTAACCGAGTGCACATCGCTTTTTGCAACGTCTGCCAAATGCGTGAAGTAAATCGACTGCCTCGGTCGGATATAATTGACACCGGCCCTCCGTGTCATGTCACGACCTCTTTGATGTAGAATCTTGCCAACTTATTCATTTTATAGTCTTCTCAGATTGGCAATAAATGAGTGGATTTAGTCAGTCGATCCACTACGACCCATATCGAGTCGTGTCCGCTTGGCGTTCTCGGGAGTTTGGTGATGTTCTCCTATTTCCACTCGGGAATTTCAGGTTGTTGCAACAATGCGATGGCTTCTTGTGTTCAGCTTTAACCTTTGAACACGTCAAGCATTTGCTCACATACAGAGCAATATCTTTCTTCATACCCGGCCACCGGTACAGATCCTTCAGATCGTGGTACATCTTGTCTGCACCGGGATGAATAGAATATCGAGTCTTGTGTCCTTCATCCAAGTCTAGTGTACGTACACCTCCCCATTTGGGAACCCATGTGCGATCAATGAAATAATGTACGCCGTCATCCTTGCGATTCATTTGTTTATCCAACCCTCGGAATTCTTCTCCCGCAAGGTTTTCTTCTTTTAGAGCCTCACTTTGCACACTTTGAATTTCAGCTTTCAAGTTCGTTTGAATAGTCAATCCCAAAGCTCGAACACGAAGTGGTTTTACGCGTTCTTTACGACTTAAGGCATCAGCCACCACATTTGCTTTTCCCGGATGATACCGGATTTCGCAATCGTAGTCACTAAGTAGTTCTACCTATCGTCGTTGTCGCATGTTGAGCTCTTTCTGATTTAGGATGTATTGAAGGCTCTTATGATCGGTATAGATGATGCATTTGGTTCCATACAGATAGTGCCTCCATATCTTAAGTGCGAATACTACCGCGCCCAACTCCAAATAATGAGTCGTGTAGTTCTTTTCGTGCACCTTTAGTTGTCGTGAGGCGTATGCAATCACCTTATCTCTTTGCATTAACACACATCCCAGTCCTTGATGCGAAGCATCGCAATATACCACGAAGTCCTCTGTTCCATCCGGAAGGGACAGTATTGGAGCATTGCATAGCTTTTCCTTTAACGTTTGGAAAGCTTGCTCTTGTGCATGTCCCCAATCAAACTTCTTATCCTTCTGGGTTAGCATGGTCAACGGTTGTGCGATCTTCGAGAAATTCGCGATGAAGCGACGATAGTATCCGGCCAATCCTAAGAATTGCCGTATCTCGGAAGGTGTTTGGGGTGTATCCCATTTCTTCACCGCTTCAATCTTGCCAGGGTCCATGTGAATTCCATCTTTGTTAACCACATGGCCCAAAAACTTCACTTCTTGGAGCCAGAATTCACACTTCGAGAATTTGGCGAAAAGCTTCTCTTCCCGCAACAATTCCAGAATTGCTCGAAGGTGTTTCTTGCGGTCCTCTTTCGAACGTGAAAAGATAAGTATATCGTCTATGAACACGATTACGAACTTATCTAAGTATGGTTTGCACACTCGATTCATCAAATCCATGAACACAGCTGGTGCATTAGTCAGCCCGAACGGCATGACTAAGAACTCATAGTGCCCGTAACGAGTTCTGAATGCTGTTTTTGGTATGTCATCCTCAAAAACTCTCAGTTGATGATATCCAGAATGAAGATCAATCTTGGAGAAATATGAAACTCCTTGTAATTGATCAAACAAATCATTAATTCAGGGAAGAGGGTATCGATTTTTCACAGTCAACTTGTTCAACTCGCGATAATCAATACACATACGAAATGACCCGTCTTTCTTCTTGACAAATAGAACCGGTGCTCCCTATGGTGAATGACTCGGTCGAATGAAACCCTTCTCCAATAGCTCTTGTAGTTGGCTGGATAATTCTTGCATTTCAGATGGTGCTAATCGATATGGTGCTTTTGCTACCGGTGTAGCTCCAGGAACCAACTCGATACGAAATTCTACCTGGCTTAGAGGAGGTAAACCTGACAAATCATCAGGAAATACTTCCGGATAATCTCGCACCACAGGAATATCTGCCAACTTGATGCCTCCTTCCTTCTTTTCTACAACATGAGCCAGGAGTGCGTAGCACTGCTTCCGTAGACATCGACGCGTCTTCATGCAAGAAATAAGCTTCAGAGTTCTTCCTGGTCGTTCTCCTTGAATCTTGAGTACCTCCCCATTAGGAATGGGGATTCGTACTACTTTCTCTCGGCAAACGATCTCGGCTCCGTGCTTTGACAACCAATCCATTCCCACAATCACGTCGAAGCTCCCTAACTCGAAAGGTATTAAATCTATATCGAAGGCATGGTCCTCTAATATTATGGAGCACTGTCTAATGATCTTATCTGCTTGTACGAATCTACCGTTGGCCATTTCTACGGAAAAGCTAGTTTCTAGCCTACTCGGTTTCAAGTCAAGCATGTGTGCAAAATCAGAAGATATGAAGCTATTGTCTGCTCCCGTATCAAACAATATAGGGGCGAAGTGGTCGTTGAGAAGGTACGTACCCGTGACGACATTGGGATCCTGACGGGCATTATTAGCTCCAATGACGAAGGCACGTCCTCTTGCAGCATTTCCTTGATTTCCCTAGGCCGGATTTCCAGTTATAGCCAGCAATTGCTGCTGGTTATTGCCTTGTTGACCGGGTGCTCTGTTTAGTCGAGGACACTTGTTTCGGAAGTGATCGAGACCTCTGCATTCATAGCATGCCCTGGCATTCCTGGCGGGGTTAACCGCAGTGATGGGCGCTACCAGGTTTGGCGCAATCCTACAATCCTTCGCCCAGTGACCCAAGCGCCTATAGTTTGTACATTCCTAACACGACCTTGCTGGGGAATGGTGCCAATTACACTTGTTGCACTTGGGGTGCGGTCCCGTGTAATCCATCTTTTCTTGGGTTATAGCCATAAAACTTCGGGCTGTTTTAGCCTTCTTATCGGATCTTCCAGCGTTAGACCCGAACTCCTTTCTCTTCTCAGTTTCTTTCCCCAGTAATCCGGTTCTGACCATTTCGTCAGTAAGAGCGCCAGCCTTCAAAATTGCGCTCTGGATTATAGGAGGAGCAGCTGCTGTCACCAGTGCTTAGATTTAAGGCGCAAGTCCCCAAATATACCTCTCAATTCTCTTGGATTCCGGTGTGACTAAATGTGGAACCAATCTTGCCAATTCATGAAATCGATCGGTGTACGCTGCATGCCCAGCTCCCACCATTGCGTGATTCCAGAATTCTTGTTCGAGTTTCTGTATTTCATTGAGAGGACAGTATTCCTCAAAAATCAATTCCTTAAATTCATCCCAGGTCATCTGCATTGCAGACTCCCTTCCTCTTGCCTGAACCTGGGTGTTCCACCAGGTTAATGCCTTGCCTTGCAGTGAGCAGGTGGCATATTTGATCCGTTGACTATCGAGGAATTCACTAATGTCGATTACTACCTCCATCTTCTCGTTCCATCTAGTCAAGGCTATTGCTCCGCCTTTCCATCGAATTCGTGGGGTTTGCAGGCCATAAATTCTTTATATGTGCATCCCCGTTTGGTATGGTTGACTCCAGTTTCGTTTCCATTTGTTCTGCCATTGCCAGTATCATTCACCACACCTTGGTTATGTTGGCCATTGGTGATGTGATCCCCGTGGAGAGGATGATTCAGCAGGGCGTCGCTTACTTGGGTTACGATGGTTGGTACTAATGCAGCTAGCTGCTGAGCGATCATAGCAGCTATATCAGGATTGCCAGTTTCCTGATTATTGTCGGTTGGAGCACCACCAGTTCTTGATGGTCTACCCCTTCTCCTATTTTGTGGGGCTTCAGCTTCTTGGTTGGTTTTGCGTGTGACTCTTTTAGGTGTCATCTTCTAACTACAGAAAGATGGAAACTTTAGTCACCGCACGATTTCACTCATCAATTACTAATAATCTATGCTTCGGTCCATTAAGATCATTATCTAGCCCAGTTTAAGCACATTCTTAGTATACCGGTGATGCTTATATATAGGGTTCCCCGTAGCGTTCCCACCACATCCACGATATACCTTGAATAATACTTAAACTAGTTACATAACATCTTAATTTTCCTTAGCACCTACTAAAAGAATATCATTTTGTATGGGTAGAGAGTATTATTACTCCTCTACATTCAAGTATTCCACTTTCATTCTAAGCATTAATCAGTAGTTACTGAAACGATAAGTGGAGGAATGTCTCATAAGGTCAATATGATTGGAAATACCATGAAGGCTCTAAGTAGGACAGGACTTGGGTAAATGTTAATAATGTTTGATTGCCTTCAACAAGGACTTATAATGTTTGATTGCCTTCAACAAGGACTTACTAGAATTATGACCCTAGCACCCTAGGGTATAGAATAGAAACGTGTGATACTCATAATCGTTACCTCATGGTAAGATTAACCAGACTTCTCATGCATGGTGAATTGCAATTACGTGTGCACCCGTAATGGTAATTTACCTTGCATGATCACCCTTAGCTTCACTTACCCCAAGTTAACATCATAGTATTATTTATATTCAACAAGCACAAATAATATAATGTCCTCCTGCCCATGAGCCAGTATTCCAATAATAGCAGGTAATAGCAAATAAGCACATAAGCACATTATGTCTAATGATAACTGTATATCCGTCACATTTTTAGAATTTCAGTCATAACCATGATAGGGTCGGATTCAATATCCGAGATCGATGCTACGCGTGATCACCGAAGTTCCCTAATAATATGATGTTGTACAAGCGTCTAGTTTGTAATTTTCCTTTTCAGTAGTTTGTACAACAGCTCAAGAGTTTGTTCTTCAGCTGTTATAGTTTCAGTAGTTTGTAAATGACTGAAGAGTTTGTTCTTCAGTCGTTGTACCTTTTCAGTAGTTCCTTTTCAGTACTTGTAACAGTTGGAACACTTAACATTTTGTAAGAGGGTGTCAGCTGTTTGACATCTAGTATCAAAGTATCCCATGGAGAAAGACTAAGAGTAATAATGTCTTCCTCGGGATGTTCAGATGACACGTGTATATGTATAAAATCAAGTATATAGGAACATACTTGTATATTAAGTTCATAGACTTAATATACTTGACCTATTTGTCTTGTAGTTTTGTGTATTGACCATAGTTTATCACTCATCCCAGAAATCCCCAGGTAGCGTAACGGGTCTCGCAATGAGATTTAAACGAATACGCTTGCCTTAGCCCGAAGGCCTTTTGCCAGGAAATTCAGAATACAGGTGTCTATGTGTCCCACAAATCATGAAAGACATTTAGGTAAAATCAAATGCACACAATCCCTAGCATGCATTCTATATGAAGGTTCTTAGGTTATAGTCTAAGTCAAATTCTCCACCTAATTCCCTATAACCAAGGCTCTGATACCAATCTGTCACACCCTCGCTTATAGCGGAAACATGAGGATGCGACGGACGGGATCGTCATAACACTTGGTATAATTACAGAGACATAATACGTGTAAAATCCTCGTGTCATGACGTCGCCCGACACAATGGTGACTTGTGTCGTGGTTAGTTAGTTCCACGACTATCATAGTCTTATTGATTCTAAATCCAAAATACACATAGTTCACAAATGAATACAAATGATATACATTACAAATGCAAAACTAATGAAATCCTGAGGGTCTCGGCTAAGGCATCAGCACTAGCTATCCTCTTTGATTATGTTCACCTGAAAAGATATGCTCGAAAATGTCAACACATAATGTTGGTGAGTTCCGCAGGTTTAAATTTAAAACATTTGATGATGTATAGAATTGATATGGAATCATACTGCAAGCACAAACCACATAACATGTGTTTAAAGACAACCAAACCTAATGACGTTATGCATATAAATTAGACGGAATATATTCACCCTTGGCCTGATTGCTGGCAGCTGTGTTGGCAACTCGCAAGTTAACCAATCGTCGAAGGTTGGGGTTGTCAACCCAGTAGTACTACCAATACCTAACCGTTGGTTCCCAAACCCGGGAATTAATGGTTGTAAGAATCATAGAATAACACCATGTATGCATGCAAAATAGTATCACATTAATTCCAAGTATAGAATATAGAATGTACAACATTAAAAACATTGAAAACTTGAATAAGCATAAAAAGGGGTCACAAAACTCACCTTGTATTGATGTAATGCACAAAGACTTCTCAGAATCAAGTAATGCACGATCAAACACGATCAATACCTATTTTTTATTATAACTAAGCCTTTAAAACATATTCAGTGCGAATAGATATATTTGGTTGTATTCGAGTCGGTTCGGTTTGATGTCCACGATTCGTTATATATATTTGAGTTTGATTTTATACCTAATGATTTTAGGATTTAAATTGAGTTGTGGGATTTTGGACAAATAATGAAATTATTTGTATTTTCGATTTATTCGAAAGAAGTATATGTATGTATTCTTTGTAATCGTATAATTCAATATTAATTTATTGATTAAGGTATAGAGATATAGCCTATAATTACATTTATAAATGATTCACGAAATTATATTTTGTATAATTTCTATGGTTTTCCACGATTATTTCATAATTAAATACGATATAATGTATATTTTTATAAAAATCATTATTCACAATATTTATAATTAATATTTTATAAAGATTATTAATGTTTTTCAAATAAAATAAATTTACAGAAATTAATTTTGTGGGATTTAAAATAAAGAAAGTTTATAAAGTTTATTTTATAATTTTTTGGAATTTTTGTATAATTTTTAGAAGCTTTAAAAAGGGTTTTAAAAAAATAATGCAGGTAACCGGGTTCGAATTCGGGACCTCCAACACCTACACACGCTCATTTACCAGTGAACCAGAGGGCCGTGGCCGCGATGGAACTCTGTTTAATTTGTTTTTAAGCTGAGTAACCCAGCTTCCCCCAAATCCCCGAAACCCTAATTTAAATTCGATCAAATTGAACTCGCATTCGATACTGTTAATGACCGAATTCATGGGGCTTTTGTTCCCTATGATCAAACGAGTAGAATGATGGGTTTAATTACCTGTTTTGGTTTGATTTGATGCTAAGAACACTCGAAGAACAGCCGTGACAGAGGGGAATTTGATTCGAGATGAAAATGTTGATAATAATGGAATTCGTTGCACAGAGAGTTTCCAATTATGATGATAATCGATTGCCCTCTGTTAATTTCAGTGTATATAGGTCGGAGATTAGTGTTCGATTGGTTGCAGGTTCGAGAATAGAGGTGAATTTGATTTCGGTGTGTGTGTGTGTTTCAGGTGGAATTACCAGTTGTATTCGATTCATGGGTTGATAACGTTCGAGTTGATTGAATTATTTCGATTAAAGTGAGGTGTAAGTGGGTTAATTAGCCGTTTGATTTGGTCGAGAATAAAGTGGAAAAATTATTACCGTTAATTTACTGTTACAACGCGTTTTAGGAAGGCTTTGAGTTCGAATCTTGTATACGAAGCGATTCGGTGTAATTTGAGGTGTTAAAATCATGTTTTTATTTGGTTTTGGGGTTCGCTGAAGTATCGCCGGACTTCGGCCGGAACCGGCGCCGGAAAGTCGGGGGGTGGGCGGGGTTGGTTTTGAAATTTATAAATTACAGATTTGGTCCCTGAGATTTATGCTTATGTTATTTTATGTTATTAATTTCTTTTTAAGTTTCATAAATATCAAAACACCCCCTAGACTTATTATTATTATTATTATTTTATTATTATTGTTATTGTTATTATTATTATTATTATTATTATTATTATTATTATTATTATTATTATTATCCTTATTATTTTTATGATTATTATTATTATTATTTTTATTTATTATTATTATTATTATTATTATTATTATTATGGTTAACACGAATATGCATACGAAAAATTCGGCTAGAACGATATATATATATATACATATAGAAATAATAAATGCATAAAGATAGTTAACACACATGGATCATGTACACGAAGATAATTCAGTTAAAACAATAATTAGACTATAAGACATATGTGAGGCTAGTTAATACACAAGATGAGTTAACGAGCTTAATGCTGACTTGCCGGTCCATTGGTGACAGATGCTATACAACATCACATTCACCACATGATCAATGTTCTCAGAACCGGATCGGACGTTGAACCGGGCGGCTTACTGGTTTGGTGGTCGGACCGGTCGGACCGGTCGGACCGGATGGACCGGATTTAACTATATTTTAATTATATTTATATATGTAATTAAATATAAGTAATTTATATATGATTTATACATATATTTTATAGTTATATATAAACTTAACTATATTTGTTATACAAAGTACTAATTTATGGTTTAACACCCCGTTTTTACCCACTAAATAAAAAAAAAAAAAAAAATTCAAAATCCGGTCGGAACCGGCCCGGTTCGCCGGTCCAACCGGCGACTCGGTTCGAACCGGCCGGTTCAACTGCACAAAAACGATCCACTATGGACCGGACCGGACAGGGGGCCGAATCGCGGTCCGACCGGTCGGACCGGCCGGTCCGATCCGGTCCTAACAACATTGCACATGATCTTCAACAAGAAGAATCTCAGGTTTCCTTTCTGATTTGGGAATATCTTGAATGTTTCTTCAACTTTATTCATTAAATCCATTGTATCATCTGAACTGTCACACTAATGTAACAGTAACCCACCATGTTATTTGCTTGATATTGTGAGGTGTCACAGGTATAAATACCCATATTCCAGCCCTAGCCACCACATTTCATCTTCTTCTTCATCATCTTCTTCTTCCATTTTCTTCCTCCTCCTTGCATGAAAACCGCCCCTTTCTTCGCGTTTTCACCGACAAAGCCTTAGCTACAGCTGAGATTACTCCTTTCTTGCAGGTAGACGACCTTGATCGTCCCTTTTCTTGCTTGTTTACTTCTGTGTTTTTAGGGTTTCGGGTGCTCGGGGCCAAGCCGAGCACATGAGGTCGCGTGGGAGTGTGTGTTGCCTTTCTGCGTGTTCTTCTTGCGTGCACATCTTAGAAATATGTTTCTGGAAGTCCTTGTGGTGTAAATCTCATGCACGGAGTAGCCGAAGGCTGCTCTGCACTTCTGCAGTCGCGATTCTGCTGTTCATGCGACTCGGTCTGCCGTGCGACTGGGTGTGTCCTGCGACTGGGTGTGTCGTGTGACTGTGTCCATCGTGCGACTGAGTCATGCGATTGTGTGTGTGTGTCGTGCGATTGAGTCAGGCGACTGTGTGTGTCGTGCGATTGAGTCAGGCGATTGTGTGTGTCGTGCGATTGAGTCTATGCGGATGAATGTGTACGATTGTGCGTGTGTCGCACGACTTGACGCTGAGTCGTACGAATGAAGGTTCAGGTGTACGAATGAAGCTGATTCGTGTGAATGAAGGTTTATTCATACGTATGGATGTTGAGTCGTGCGACTGAGAGTTTTATGGTACGACTGAAGGCCGAATCGCACGAATGGAGGTCCATTCGTACGAATGTGGCAAATTCATACGAATGAAGGTTGATTCGTGCGGATGGAGTGTTGAGTCGTGCGTCTGGTAGTGTCGTGCGATTGGAGTTGTTGTTGTGTGAGTTTCTTCTTGTGCGTGGTGTATGTATGTCGTGTGATGTAAGGTGACATCGACACGGTTACCGTTGCTAATGGCAATCTTTAAAAGTTGACACTAACAAACTTATTAATGTTATTCCAAATCAAATCAACATAACATATTACAATTATCAATAACCGATTTTTAACCACTAATATTTACTAAGTATTTCTCTGGTAACAATAAAACTTTTACACAAATATCATCAGCAATGGCAATGATTCCTAGTACTTGGATCTACATAAGATCTAATACATATGTCTGCTTGTGTGCGTTACACGCGACCGAATCAATGCAACCCGAACCAACCGAACGTTATTACTTACTCTATACGTATCATTAATGCTTAACAATAACTGTCAATAGGTGTTTGACGGTTTACTACATACAACATTTGGGAATTTTGATCATTCATACTTACCACTTAACAAGTGAGTTTCATGGCCCCTTTTTATACTTTTACAATATTTCAATCGTTTACAAATATGGGGGAAAAGTATGCTCACCCACTTTCTTATGCTGTACAATTTACATACAATTTACATACTAGGAATCAACGTGATACTGTGTTGTGAGTACTTATCTGATACATTCATGAGTCGCTGTGTGGTACTTTCTTTACAACCATTAAATTCTGGTGTTGGAACCGACGGATACGTATTGGTAGTACTACTGGGTTGACACCCCCACCCATGCATGTTGGTATACTAGTTAGTACCAACGGTGGCATGGAACGGGCCCTTGGGTGAATATATTCCGACATGTTGCTGTGTGTATGTCGTTAGGTTTGGTTGTAAAGCTCATGGTTATGTGATTTTGCTTACTTATAACTGTATGCACGGTATTCCACAACAATTACTATACAGCATCAATTACTTATTTACTATTTAAAACTACGAGCTCACCAACAATTTTGTTGACCATTTTGAGCATATCTTTTCAGGTGACAATGCTAATTGAAGATCTAGGTGTGATGCCTTAGTGGAGACCCTAGGATACATTTTTGAGACTAAACATACTTGACAAACATTAATTTTGAATCATTGTTGTAGTCTATTAAATGATCTTCATACTTTTGATACTTGTTCCCGGGTTGTGGGAACTACATTACAATGTTAATATTTTGTTTTGTAAATCAATTACAAGTTTATGCTTATGGCTATGTTGTCGTGAATAATGACTGAACACGACACAAGTCTCCTTTGTGTCGGGTGTCGTCATGACACGCCTTATCATCAATTACATATATTGTGTCTCTATTATTAACAATGTGTTATGACGATCCCGTCTCGTTACATCCCCGTGTGTCCGCTCTCAGCGAGGGTGTGACAGACTGGTATCAGAGCCATTGGTTATAGAGAATTAGGCAATTCACTTGACCTAGACTATAACCTAGGAACCTTCATGTAGAATGCATGCTAGGATTGGCTTGCATTTGATATTACATGTATGTTCCTCTATACTTGTTCTTTATCTCTATACTTGTTCTTTATCTCTAATGCTTGTTATCTGACCATCCTGAGGAAGGTACTATTACTCTTACTCTTTCCTCACGGGATGCCTTCCACTAGGATCTTTCGTTCCTATGCGCGCCGCATTATACTATTAGGATGGGATACCCAACATGAAGGGATCTTCACTGATCACGCGTAGCGTTAATCTCGGATATCAAGTTCGACCCTGAGATAGTTATGCCTGAGGTCCCGAATGAAGTAGGGACATGCAACTTTTGTTAGACTAATTGAGATTATGTGTTGGGATTCTATTTGTTAAGGCGGACTACTATTGGAATACTATTGGACCATGGACACGAGAACTTACACAACCTGTGCATGAAGAATGGTGTCAATACTATGATGTTAGCCTGTGTAGGTGAAGCTAAGGGTGACCATGCAAGGCAAATTACCATTATGGGTGCACACGTAATTACAATTTGCAGCGCATGTGAAGTCTGGCTAATCTTACCATGAGGTAACGATCATAGTTAGTACAAGTCTTCCATTCTATACCTTAGGACACTAGGATCATCATTCTAGTAATACCTTGTAAATGATGATAACACATTCATAACCTCTGCTATTGCTTAAGTCCTATTCTACATGGAGCCTTCATGGGATTTCAACTATGATATTAATCTTACTCTCTATGAAACATTAGTCCGCTTAACATTTCAGTAACTATGGAACCGATTAAATGCTTAGAATGAATATAGACTTCAAAGAGTTGAAGAAAAGTGATGATACACTCTACACATACATTACGATGTTCGTTGGGATGATGTTAAGGGAAATCGGATGTCATGTAACCAGTTTAAGCATCGTTTTCGGTATATCGTCGATGTGGTGGGAGCGCTACGGGGAACCCTATATATAAGCATCATCGGTATACTAAGAATGTGCTTGAACTGGGGTACGTGATGATCTTGATTGACCGAAGCATGAAATGTTAGCACTTGATGAGTGGAGTTATACGTGTATCTTAAAGTGACTAAAGTTTACACGTTTACTTCTTTTATGATTAGAAGATGCCGCCTCAAAGAGTCACCCGTAGTACAAATCGCGAAGGTGAGACCCCACGAGGCAGAGGTAGAGGTAGGCTACCAAGAACAGGTGGTGCTCTCGCTGGCAACAGTCAGGGAACTGAAAACCCCAAAATAGCTGCCATGATAGCTCGGCAGCTAGCCGCACTGATTCCTACGATAGTGACCCAAGTGAGCGACACTCTTCTGAATCATAATCTCCACGGGGATAATGATGCTAACAATGAGCATAACCAAGGAACAGGGGAAGATACTGAGAATGGTGGAACAACAGGTAATGAAACTGGGGTTGTTAATACAAGACAAGGATGTTCATATAAGGAGTTTGTGGCCTACAAACCAAAAGAATTTGATGGGAAAGGTGGAGAGATAGCTCTAACTAGGTGGCTTGAAAAGATGGAGGCCGTCATTGATATCCGTGAATACTTGGACAACCAAAAGATTAAGTATGCCAGTGTTCACTACAAGGCAAAGCACTAACTTGGTGGAACACACAGATTCAAGCAAGGGGAAGAGAATCAGCAATGCATATGACTTGGGATGAGTTTAAAGCATTGATCATTGAAGAATATTGTCCACTTAATGAGATGCAAAAGTTGGAGCAGGAGTTCTGGAATCATGCTACGGTAGGAGCTGGGCACGTAGCTTACACTGATCGTTTTCATGAGTTGGAAAGACTGGTTCCACACCTGGTAACTCCGGAATCCAAGAGGATCAAAAGGTACATCTGGGGACTTGTGCCTCAAATCCGAGCAATGGTAACAGCGGCAGCCCTGTGCGATTCTAAAAGCAGGTACTTTAACAGATGAGATGGTGAGAACTGGGGTTCTGGGGAAAGGAGCTGAAAAGAGGAAGGATGTTGGAGAAGCAACCAGGTCGAGTGTAGGGAAGTTTGACAAACGGGCCAAGACAACCAGAAATTTTGTGGTCGTGACACAGGGCAAGAGAGAGTATGTCGGGCCGCACCCCAAATGTGATAGGTGCAACTATCATCATCCCCAGCAATTTCATGCCGGGTGTGCGTGAACTGTAGACGCACGATGCATTTAGCGAAAGACTGTAGAGTAGCGCCGAATCTAGTGGCACCGGTCAACGCGGTTAACCCCGCTGGGAATGCAAGGGTCTGTTATGAGTGCGGAAACCCGGTTCACTACCGGAACATGTGCCCTAGACTAAATCGGGCGCCGGGTCAGTAAGGAAACAACCAACCACCAGTGATGGCCATAGCCGGTAATCAAGGCCAAGGGGATCAAGGAAATGCTACCAGAGGACGTGCGTTCGTTATCGGAGCAAATGACGCCCGTCAGGACCCGAATATCGTTACGGGTACGTATTTGCTCAATCACCACTTCGCATCTATATTATTTGATACTGGAGCAGACAATAGTTTTATATCATCTGAATTTGCTCACATGCTTGCCTTGAACCCTAGTAGGCTAGAAACTAGCTTCTCCATAGAAATGGCCAACAGTTGAGTTGTACAGGCTGATGAGATTATTAGAAAGTGCTCCATGATATTGGAAAACCATGCCTTCGACATAGACTTAATACCTTTTGAGCTGGGAAGTTTTGATGTGATTGTGGGAATGGATTGGTTGTCGAAACATGGTGCTGAGATTGTTTGTCGAGAGAAAGTAGTACAAATCCCCATGCCAGATGGGGAGGTACTCAGGATTCAAGGAGAACGACCAGGAAGAACTCTAAAGCTTATTTATGGTATGAAGACACGTCGATGTTTAAGAAAGCAGTGTTACGCATTTCTGGCCCATGTAGTGGAAAAGAAAGAAGAGGACAACAAGGTGGTAGATATTCCTGTAGTACGAGATTATCCGGATGTATTTCCTGATGACTTGTCAAGCTTGCCTCCTCCACGACAGGTGGAATTTCGTATAGAGTTGGTTCCTGGAGCTACGCCGGTAGCAAAAGCACCGTATCGGTTGGCACCATCAGAAATGCAAGAATTATCTAGCCAATTACAAGAATTACTGGAGAACGGTTTTATTCGGCTGAGTCACTCGCCATGGGGAGCACCGGTATTATTTGTCAAAAAGAAAGACGGGTCATTCCGTATGTGCATCGATTATCGCAAGTTGAACAAATTGTCCGCGAAGAACCGATATCCTCTTCCCAAAATTGACAATTTGTTCGATCAGCTGCAAGGAGCCTTATTTTTCTCCTAGATCGACCTTCGTTCGGGATACCATCAACTAAGGGTTTTCGAGGATGACATACCGAAAACAGCGTTTAGGACCCGTTATGGGCACTATGAGTTCTTAGTCATGCCATTCGGACTGACTAATGCACCAGTTGTGTTCATGGATCTGATGAATGGAGTGTGCAAACCTTACTTGGATAAGTTCGTTATCGTATTCATAGACGATATACTTATCTACTCCCGATCGAAAGAGAACCATGAGGAACACCTTCGGGCAATACTGAGTCTATTACAAGAAGAAAAACTTTTCGCCAAGTTCTCAAAGTGTGAGTTTTGGTTACGAGAAGTGAAGTTTTGGGACATGTGGTGAACGAAAATGGAATTCATGTATATCCCGGTAAGATTGAAGTGGTGAAGAAATGGGATACACCCTAGCACCTTCAGAGATACGGTAATTCTTAGGATTGGCCGGATACTATCGTCGCTTCATCGCGAATTTTTCAAAGATTGCCCAACCGTTAACCCTGTTGACTCAGAAAGACAAGAAGTTTGATTGGGGACATGCACAAGAACAAGCGTTCCAAACACTGAAAGAAAAGTTGTGCAATGCACCGATATTGTCCCTCCCTGACGGAACTGATGATTTTGTGGTGTACTGCGATGCTTCACATCAAGGATTGGGTTGTGTGCTAATGCAGAAGCATAAGGTGATTGCCTACGCCTCGCGACAACTTAAGGTGCACGAAAAGAACTATACAACTCATGATTTGGAGTTGGGCGCTGTAGTATTTGCACTTAAGATATGGAGGCATTACCTATATGGAACCAAATGCATCATCTACACAGATCACAAGAGCCTCCAACATATCCTGGATCAGAAGGAGACGTTGGGTAGAACTACTTAGCGACTACGATTGTGAAATCCGGAATCATCCGGGGAAAGCGAACGTGGTGGCTGATGCTTTAAGCCGCAAAGAACACGTGAAACCACTACGTGCTCGAGCGTTGGGGTTGACTATTCAAACAAATCTGAAATCTCAGATACAAATTGCACAAAGTGAAGCATTGAAAGAAGAAATCCTTGCGGGAGAAGAATTCCGAGGGTTGGATAAACAAATGATTCGCAAGGATGATGGTATACAGTACTTCATGGATCGTATATGGGTACCCAAATAGGGAGGTGTACGTACCTTGGTCTTGGATGAAGCACATAAGACACGACACTCTGTTCATCCTGGTGCAGACAAGATGTACCATGATCTTAAAGATCTATACTGGTGGCCAAGCATGAAGAAAGACATTGCTATGTATGTAAGCCGATGCTTGACGTGCTCAAAAGTTAAAGCTGAACATCAAAAACCATCAGGATTACTGCAGCAGCCGGAAATTCCTAGGTGGAAGTGGGAAAACATAGCCATGGATTTTATGACCAAACTTCCTTGAACGAGTAGCGGGAATGACTCGATATGGGTTATAGTGGATCGGATGACAAAGTCAGCACATTTCATACCGATCCGAGAGGATTACAAGATGGAAAAGTTGACGAGGTTGTACATAAGGAGGTCGTGACAAGGCATGGAGTGCCGATGTCAATCATATCTGACCGTGACAGCTGATTTACTTCATGATTTTGGCAGACGCTACAGAAAGCGATGGGCACTCCATTAGATATGAGTACAGCCTATCACCCACAAACAGATGGTCAAAGCGAATGAATAATACAGACATTGGAAGACATGCTAAGGGCTTGTGTAATCGACTTTGGTGGTAGCTGGGACACTCACTTACAATTGATTGAGTTCTCTTACAACAACAGCTACCATACGAGCATTGGATGCGCTCCATTTGAAGCATTGTATGGGAGGAAATGTAGATCTCCAGTTTGTTGGGTAGAGGTTGGTGAAAGCCAACTGACAGGCCTGGAGATCATTCAGCAAACAACCGACAAGATTTTCCAAATCAAAGACAGACTAAAAGCTGCCAGAGATCGCCAAAAGAGCTATGCCGACAACCGTTGGAAGCCTCTAGAATTCAATGTTGGGGATCGGGGTTTACTCAAAGTCTCTCCTTGGAAAGGGAACCTTCGATTTGGAAAGAAAGGGAAATTAGCCCCAAGATACGTAGGGCCATTCGAAATTACAGAAAGAATCGGTCCGGTGGCTTACCGATTAAGGCTGCCACAAGAACTTAGCGGGGTACATGATACTTTTCATGTGTCGAACCTCAAAAAGTGTTTGGCCGACGAGTCTCTTCACGTACCAATTGAGGAAATCGAGATTGACGAAAAGATTCATTTTATGGAAGAACCTATAGAGATCATGGACCGAAAGGTCAAACGATTAAGGGGCATCAAGATACCGATTGTCCATGTAAGATGGAACTCGAAACGAGGACCAGAGTTTACATGGGAGCGGGAAGATCAGATGAAACTCAAATATCCACATCTATTCGAGGATGACACTCTTGGACCTAACACCAGTTGAATTTCAGGACGAAATTCTCTCAACTGGGGGATACTGTGACATCCGTCACCACAAAGGTCCGTCATTTAACGGGGATTCCGTTAACTTTTCTTTAAACGTTCTTTCCTCACCTTTATAAACTATACGTGTGGATATTATACTTACTTTATCATCGTTGTGCTCGTGACGTCATCGCGAACGTATTTTATATTTAAAACTTTTACAACTTTTATCAACGTCATCAGTAAATATACCATATTTATATAATATTATTGTCATTGACAAAACCATTATTAAACTATGAATATCATTAATTACCTTTTTACCATGAATATAACTAGCCGATTTAAGTCGTTTTTAACCAAAACAAAATTGGGAACACGGGGGTTAACTGCAGGGACCGAATGTGACATTTTTCCAAACTAGGGCTGGGTATAAATACCCATATTCCAGCCCTAGCCACCACATTTCATCTTCTTCTTCATCTTCTTCTTCTTCCATTTTCTTCCTCCTCCTTGCACCAAAACCGCCCATTTCTTCGCGTTTTCACTGGCAAAGCCTTGGCTACAGCTGAGATTACTCCTTTCTTGTAGGTAGATGACCTTGGTCGTCCCTTTTCTTGCTTGTTTACTTCTGCATTTTTAGGGTTTCGGGTGCTCGGGGCCAACCCGAGCACATGAGGTCGCGTGGGAGTGTGTGTTGCCTTTCTGTTTGTTTTCTTGTTTGCACATGTTAGAAATATGTTTCTGGAAGTCATTGTGGTGTAAATCTCATGCACGGAGCAGCCGAAGGCTGCTCTGCACTTCTGCAGTCGCGATTCTGCTGTTCAGGCGACTGGGTCTGCCGTGCGACTGGGTGTGTCGTGCGACTGAGTCGTTCGACTGTGTCCATCGTGCGACTGAGTCATTCGATTGTGTGTGTGTTGTGCGATTGAGTCAGGCGACTGTGTGTGTCGTGTGATTGAGTCAGGCGACTGTGTGTGTCATGCGATTGAGTCTATGCGGATGAATGTGTGCGATTGTGCGTGTGTCGCACGACAGAACGCTGAGTCATACGAATGAAGGTTCATTCGTACGAATGAAGCTGGTTCGTGCGAATGAAGGTTGATTCGTACGTATGGATGTTGAGTCGTGCGACTGAGACTTGTGTGGTACGACTGAAAGCTGAATCGCACGAATGGAGGTCCATTCGTACGAATATGGCTAATTCGTACGAATGAAGGTTGATTCGTGCGGATATAGTGTTGAGTCGTGCGTCTGGTACTGTCGTGCGATTGGAGAGGTTGTTGTGTGATTTTCTTCTTGTACGTGGTGTGTGTATGTCGTGTGATATAAGGTGACATCGACACGGTTATCGTTGCTAATGGCAATCTTTAAAAGTTGACACTAACAAACTTAGTAATGTTATTCCAAATCAAATCAACATAACATTTTACAATTATCAATAACCGATTTTAACCACTAATATTTACTAAGTATTTCTCTGGTAACAATGAAACTTTTACACAAATAACATTGGCAATGGCAACGATTCCAAGTACTTGGATCTACATAAGATCTAATATATATGTCTGCATGTGTGCGTTACACGCGACCGAATCAATGCAACCCGAACCGACTGAACGTTATTACTTACTCTATACCTATCATTAATGCTTAACTTTAACTGTCAATAGGTGTTTGACCGTTTAGTACATACAACATTTGGGAACTTTGATCATTCATACTTACCACTTAACAAGTGAGTTTCGTGGCCTCTTTTTATGCTTTTATAATATTTCAATCGTTTAAAACATGGGGGAAAAGTATGCTCACCCACTTTCTTATGCTGTACAATTTACGTACTTGGAATCAACATGATACTATGTTGTGAGTACTTATCTGATACATAGATGAGTCGTTGTGTGGTACTTTCTTTACAACCATTTAATTCCGGTGTTGGAACCGATGGATAGGTATTGGTAGTACTACTGGGTTGACACCCCCACCCATGTATGTTGGTATACTATTTAGTACCAACGGTGGCCAGGAACGGGACCTTGGGTGAATATATTCCGACAAGTTACTGTGTGTACGTCATTAGGTTTGGTTGTAAAGCTCATGGTTATGTGATTTTGCTTACTTATAACTGTATGTACGGTATTCCACAACAATTACTATACAGCATCAATTACTTATTTACTATTTAAACCTGCGAGCTCACAAACAATTTTGTTGACCATTTTGAGCATATCTTTTCAGGTGACAATGCTAATTGAAGATCTAGGTGTGCTGCCTTAGTGGAGACCCTAGATTGCATTTTTGTGACTAAACATACTTGACAAACATTCATTTTGAATCATTGTTGTAGTGTATTAAACAATCTTCATACTTTTGATACATGTTCCCGGGTTGTGGGAATTACATTACAATGTTAATATTTTGGTTATGTGAATCAACTACAAGTTTATGCTTATGGCTATGTTGTCGTGAATAATGACTAAACACGACACAAGTTTCCTTTGTGTCGGGTGTCGTCATGACACGCCTTATCATCATTTACATATATTGCATCTCTATTATTAACAATGTGTTATGACGATCCCGTCTCGTTACATCCCCGTGTTTCCGCTCTAAGCGGGGGTGTGACACATATATATACCCACACACAGCAGCCTTCGGCTGCTGTGTTTGGGTCTTTCCACCCGTGCGCATACACACTTCACATATACATACTTCAGTAACACACACACTCAGGCATATACAGACATATATATTCATGGGTACATACATACGCATATATACAAGCATATATACACACCGATACATACATACACAGATACGTATGCACACAATTGGCGCGTACGAAGCCACGAAAGAGCCCGATTCAAACGAACGAAACACGACAATAGAATGTAACGATACAAAACGAAACGAAACGAAAACCACGGCAACCAGTTACCTTCGAAATGAGACGACAGAGGGACGGCGGCGTCAAACGACGGACGGACGGTGGTGTAGCGGCGGTGCACGGTGACGGCAGAAGGGTGTGTCGCGAAGTAGGTTTCGGGGAAGAAGATGTCGACGATGAGGAGATTTGTTTTTATAGTTTTTCACATTTCACTTTGAACCTCAAACTTTCAATTAATTAATCCCTTAAGTTTAGTTAAATTACAGTTTAAATCCTGAACTTATTAATTATAATAATTATTATATTATTAATAGTAGATCTTAACAATAATAATAATATTAAAGGTTATAATATTGATAATAATAATTTTAATAATAATAATTAACATTATTAAAATTAAAATAATTAGAGGTATTAAATAAAACTAATTGTATTATTAGCAACAAATTTTTATTATTTATTATTTTTATAGTATTGAGGTCGACGTGCAAAACGAATGATACAAGAATTTCAAAATTAAAACGAATTAATTTCGCGACAAGATAATTACACAAT
>CM044008.1:40912634-41035134 GCA_024085815.1 Flaveria linearis
ATAGTGTAAGTGTTTTACACATTGGTTTACAATGATTTACATTGTAAAAGCATTAGTATTACAGTGGTGTAGTTTTATTATAGCGGTGTAACATTTAGTTTTAAATGTTCTTGGGTGTGCACATGCTAGTTACGGTGATGTAACTGTAGTTGTTTGAACTGAATCACAAAAATATGTCAAGACTATATGGGAATTAACGAGAAAAATGATACGAGTTTAACGATATAATTTTATAAAAATACAATACGATATAAAAAGTTATGAATGTATAAAAAAGTTGGATGTAGAGTAATTTTATATAAAAGAAAAATATATGTGAGGAAAGAGAAAATTAGGTAGTGACACTTGTCACTACCATATTCAATCAGTATTTTCTTAAGTTGGTTAAATTACTATATTACCCTTTTCTATTAAAAAAATTAATGGACACATGTCAATATGTCATGATCTCTTGTCTTCCAAAGTAAATCAATGGACCAAATTGGGTTAATGGGTTTTTACAAAAAGTAAAGGTTCTCACTAGAACCAAACCCTATATATATATATATGTATATACTATATATATATATGTATTTATATATAAATATATATATATATATAGGGAAAGGATCAAATGCTAACCCTCTATTATTGCGATAACCGTGTTAACTTTTGAAGATTAATCAAAATCATTATTTTTTTTTTGGAATAGTATAATTATACATATACAACGTGTTGGATCTAGATTGTATAGGATTAGATCATTTTGTATAGGCTTAGTACTTGGATCAAGTCTTGTTATTAATACTTGTAACAGTCAATATATATATATATATATATATATATATATATATTATATATATAATGTATATATATATATATATAATTGGCTGTTACAAGTATTAATTACAAGACTTCATCCAAGTACTAAGCCTATACAAAATGATCTAGTCCTATACAATCTAGATCCAACAATACTCCCCCTTAGGCTTAGCTCCTTGTAATCAGTCTTTCAAAACTGCAAGCTCTTTGACTCTTGATATGATTTTGTTGTAGAAGTAAGATACAGCAGCCTTTTGATCATCATATTTGTACTTGATCTCCATTTTGCTGATCTTCTTCAGAGTCTCGTAGCTTAGACCCAAAACATCCTCCTCTGTAGTGAGTGTTTCTAAGACTTTGTCATTCTTCACCACTTCTAGCTCATCTTGTTCAGAGAGTCGGAGTTCTGTGACTTCATCATATGTTGTTCCCTTCAGCAAGCCAGCATTATGTCTTCATCTTTTGTAGGCTTTTGCATGAAGTTTGTCTATCACTTGGATCACATGCACATGCAGGAACAGGTCATTTTGTGCTGCTTCAGCACTCAGCTTAGGAAAGAATTATCATGCAGGTATGAGGTGTAGCTGGGATGAAGTAATTTGATTTCCACAGGGTCAAAGATCCTGATCTTTTCAGCTCGTTTGTTCTCTGCATTCCTCAGTAGCACAAGTTCTTTGTCCTCTCTACATACCCGTATTCAGTAATAGGGAGTGTGTATTGAGTCCCTTCAATGTGCTTGATGGCTGCTGAGTTCCTATTGTTATAGCCAACCCTCTTCAAAAATTCATCATCTACGGATTCAGAGGCATTGGACTTGTATCTATTTACCCCTTTTATTCTTCTTCTGTGCTCATCATCTTCTCTCTTGGCTTCAGCCAACACATCATCTTTGAACTTAGTTTTCAGTTTACCCACTATGCATGAGAAGTCCCTGCCCCTTGGATGTATTGGGTAATTTGTGATTGTAAGGTTTGCAGGTCCTTGAGATCACTCTCAGGTAGGCATAGAACTGAAAACACATCATGGAAGTATTCAACTCTTCCTGATGTTCTTTTGATCACAGCATAATCCACTCTTGATCATATTTCCATGCAATGATCTTGTTTTCTTCAGCAGAGTTGGGAGTTGTGAGGTGATCAATCAACTGAATCAGAGTGGACTTCTGATCAGTGATTTCTCTTACAGTAGTACCAAGGGGCCATACTTTGCCTGGGATGACTTCCCTTGGTTCTCTGATGAGTTTGTCTTTTGCTTTGTGCTGATCCTTAGGTTCAACAGTGATTGGATCGGCAGCAAGCTTGCTTTGTTGGTCATGAGTTGGATGTGGAGCTGTGGTTCTGAATTTGACACCAGTTTCTAATTCCACTGCCATCACATGCTCCATCATCCTCCACAGTTCTCCAGTAGATCTACCTTTGAGCTCATGTGGTTTGTAATTGTGACCTTGTAACCAACATGTCATATTGTACTTTGTTAGTTTAGCTGTGTCATAATGGCCCAAGTCATTCTTGATTTTCTCTTATGACTGAAAGACTGTGAAGGCTTCATAATGACAGTTTGGGATTATGAATCTTGCAACTCAAATTCTTTCAGCAGATTCTTCATTTCAGTTGTATTCATCCTCTCAACCATGTCATAAGGAAAACCATGGTTGATGAGGGTCATGAACATGCTTGAATCAGGCCTCTCTTCCATAATATCTGCTGTGGTTAGAAGGTCATCGGCCTTTGCTTCCTTTTGATCAGTGGGGGACTCCATCTTGGTCAGCTCCTCCCATTCTTTGTCACTTTCATCATCATCTCCGGATGATACCTTCACAGTAGGCACATCTACTGAAGGTGTAAGTTCAGGTGATGGAAGCTTTTGCCTTTTTGGAGAGGCTTCTTCTTCAGATTTCTTCTTGATGCCACCCAAGTATTTTCTTTTCCAGGAATATGGAATCAATTTCTTTGAAGCTTCAGCAGATGATTTTGATTGTTCAACACTTAGGGCCTCTCCTCTTTCCAGGACAGAGATCTTCTTTTTCAACTTCTCTATCTCTTTATCTTTCTGTTTGATCAGCTGAGCTTTATCACTTTGCTCATTTTTCAAGGATGACTGCAACTCTTGTTCTTTCTGCAAAAGTGCATCTATTACTTCATTGTTGCATTTTGCATCCTCTCTCTGCCTTTTCAGACTTGCTTCTTTCATCATCAGCTCTTCATCTTTCTCTTGAATGATGCCTTTCAGCTCTTGTATTCTTTGCTTTCGCTTATTTGATTTGAGTACTAGCTTGTTGTACTCAGCAACGAAAAAGCTTTTGCTGACTGGAATGTCACTATCACTTAAGTCATCTTCATGATATGCAATGACATCCTCAGTAATCTCTTGTTGTATTTCCCTTTGCTCATCAGCAGTTTGATCTTCGTTCATTGGACATATGGGATCAGTATGATCTGATGGCACTTGTTCTTTAGTGTTTGTGGGTGAGATAGGAACAGTGCTAACTTGAGATAGAAGCTCAGTCTCTCCTGAGTGCACAGAGTTTAGAGACTCAGTTATCTCAAATAGTTCAGTGCTAGCACTTTCTGGTGATGTTTGTTTTGGTGAGTTTGGTGGTGGTTGAACAGGGGATTGGATTTGGAGTGGAGTGAGAGGTTGAGTGTGATATGAGGATGAATGAGAAGGTGATGGTGATTGTTGTTGAACTGGAGAGATTGGCTGAGTGTTCTTGATAGAAGATGAAGATATCAGCTGTGGAGATTCATGGTAATGAATAGGTGAGATTGGTTGGGTGTTGATGCTGGCTGGTGATTGTAATTGGTGAGGGGGTGTTTGGCTAGGTGATTGATGTTGGAGTGGTGGTGTTTGGATTGATGAGTGAGATGCTTGTGCAGAATCAGCAGATGACTCTGCTTCTTCATCTACCCAAACCAATTTTTGTGGTAAGTCTGCTTGTGCATCCACAACATGGGCGAACATGGGCATGTCTTCACCCTGATATTTTCCACTGATTTTGTTCAGCACAGATTTACCCAAGTGTGCTTGCACAACACTTCTCCTTCTCTTGATAGCCTTGGAAGTTCAGAGTTGATCACCAGTTGTAAGAACCTTGGGAACATGTACATTTTGTCATTCCGTTAAAGTTTGACTTGATCACTTAGACAGTTGAAAATGTACTTGGAGTAGTTGTAAGTTCTACCCTCGAAGATCCTAATGATTCCTGAAGATATGTGTCGAGAAATCTGTCAAGCCCTGACTTCCTGTTGGATATGCACTTCAGGTATGTATGGCATAGAAATCGATATGGCTTACAAAGCCTTCCCTTCTTTATCTCTCCTTTTTCGAAGTCGCCATCATATCCCATCAAGTTAAACACCTTCTCAATGTATTCATTTTCGAATACATCAGGGTGCCCAATCTCTCGATCACCCAGTTCCAGACATCGTCTGATTGTGCTTTCATTGATCCGAATAACGCTCAGTCGGGATCTCAGCAGCAATCACTTCCTCATCTCCTTGTTGTTCAACCCGTGCAGAGTTCCAAAAATCGATTATGTGTGCCTGATGGATCACAGGCTCTGCCGTTAAGGCATAGAAGAGCCTGGACCGTCGAAGATATCTTATGATATCTCGACATCCTTCAGCAGCAGGATCATCAGCATTCAAGAACGCGCACACATTGTGTTCCTTTGCGAATCTGTTTACCATCTTCGCAATAATAATAATTGATTACTAGATAATGTTGATTATGCTTTCTCGGAATGGATTTTTTTGAAAGTTTGAATGAGGGGGAAGTGGGTGATTTTCTAGGTTAGAAACTGAAAAAGTGTTTTGAAAAGGTAAAACCTTATTTATACCTAAACATATTAATTTCTTTTATTAATTATATTGGGCCCCACTTCCCATTTATCCGTCAATATACCAAGTTTATTCCGAGTGCATTATTTCTTCCGCAGAACATCTGCGGAACCTTAACATCTGCGGATGTCTTAACATATGCGGATGCCTTAGCTCAAACAACCAACTATTTCTTGCTGGAACAGAAATTTCACTAATACTTCTACGGATGCGAAGTATTACTGAAACTTCTGCGGATGCAGAAATTTCACTGTTACTTCTACGGATGAGAAATATTACTGAAACTTCTACGGAAATTAAAGTTTAAGAAAAAAAAAAAAACTTTAAATGTATGATATCTACTAAGTAGAATCATGTGTGATATTGGACCATGTTGACTTTGTTTGAATGGCAATTAAGTACAAGAAGCAAGTGTCCTGTATCCTGCATTCAAGTTAGTGCTCAAGTTCCAATTCCTTCACACTGAATTAACAGCTTTTTTATTGTTTTTCAGCTTTTTATTGTTTTTCATCTTTTATTGTTTTCATGCAGGAACTACTACTCCCCCTAAATTTGTGATTAATGTTAAACTGTTGCTTCATCATAAATTTAAGCTGTAAACAGGCATGACAGGCTTATGACAGTCTAAGTGGAGAAAACTGTTAAAGGACAAATTAAACCGCTGACTTACACAATTGCATGCATGCATATATAATACAGGGATCATACTATGACTCGGCTTCTGCGGATGTTGATTATTTGATTATTGCACACCTGATTGTAAGTATATAGATCCACTTAATTTATACATGAGTAATGTATCAACTAGGCATGCTATTTATCATGTTTTGAAGTTTTTTCATCAGTAACTGTCATGAGTTCCTCATTCAATTTTCATTAGAGTTTGTACTCCGTAGGTGAGGCAAATCACTACTTTTCACACTTAATGACTATGTACATTAAGTTATTCATTAGAGTTTGTACTCCGTAGGTGAGGCAAATCACTACTTTTCACACTTATGACTATGTACATTAAGTTATAAGTTCTATCTTGAGACATTTTGCAGTCTCATTAATGATTTGATGTTTGAAGCTCTTAAATTGATGTACAATTGATCACAAGTGATTCTTTTTAGAGCTGAGATATGATCTTCATAGGCATCATGTCTTTACTTTCGTAAAACAGAGTGAACTTAACCCAGGTCTTTGTTTACACAAACAGAGGGAGAATGAAGATCATACTCTTTAATCATATTCCCAGGTCATTGTACACACAAAACAAGGGAATATAACTTTGCAAAGATAGAAGATTATAAAGTATTTTATATAGTGTGCTTGTGCAAGTGATTTGGTCACATCAGGAGATAACTTACTTTTCTGACTCTCAAAATGAAGTTCCCATAGACAGATACCTGTTTCTCGTAGTTTGGCATGCTCTTAGTGTAGTTGCCACTCAAGATGAACCTACTCACATCACAATGTTTCAAGTCAGTTGTAGTTGTTAAAGAAGCCCAAGCATAGTGTACTATCATTTCCCAAACATATGGCATGCACATAAATTCTATCAGTCACTTAAATCATCCCTAACCATTACTCTACACAAGGACAGGCATATGCTTTTGTTGATTTATTCTAGTTAATCATTCCCAGAGATTCTATCAGAAATTAAATCTAACAGAATCAAAGGCTTTAGTGAACAAATCAGCAAGCTGATTTGTTGTGTTCACTTTGACTAACTTGATTAAACCCTTTTCTGAGCAATCTCTTAGAAAATGGTATCTGATTCAATATTTTTCGTTTTACTATGTTGTACTGGGTTAGCAGTTATAACATAGCAGCTGAATTATCAATATGAATAGGTGTTTGAAGGAAAATGTAACGATAATCATGTAATTGGTTTTGCAACCAAAGTACTTGAGAGCAACCAGCTGAAGCAGCTATGTACTCAGTTTCAGCTGTGGATACAGATACATTAGTTTGCTTCTTGCACTGCCATGAAACAAGCCTTGGTCCCAAAAACTAGCATCCACCAGTTGTGGATTTTCTGTTGTTGTTACACCCTCCATAGTCACTATCTGAATATGAGTACAGACTGAAATCTCCATCATGGGACTCTTTTGGGTCTGATTGATACCTGGCATACATAAAACATCAAACATTATGTCAGGTCTACTGCAGTTAAGTACATTAAAGAACCGATCATTGATCTATACAATCTTTGATCTACTGATTTTTCCAGCATGGTCAGCACAATCTTGTCTATTGTTGAGGCAGTTTCTTGCATGAAGTTGTATCAGCAAGATTGTACTTCTTCAGATTTGATGAATGTACTTTTCCTTGATTGATGAAAATGCCATCTGTTTTCTGATGAACTTGTAAGCCAAGGAAGAATGTCATTCTCCCATAGAGCTCATCGAAATTCAGATTTCATTAACTCTTCAAAGCTTTACACAGTTTCTTATTGGTTGATCCAAATATTATGTCATCAACATATATTTGAACCCCAAAAGAACTTGATGTTCATGTTTGAGGAAGAGTGTCTGATCAATGGTTCCTCTTTTTAACCATTCTTCAGCAGGAAAGATGACAATGTATCATACCACTTCCTTGGTGCTTGATGAAGACCATACAAAGCTTTGTCAAGCTTTGTATACTCTATGTGGATAGTCGGATCCTCAAATCCAGGGGTTGAGCCACATATACCTCTTTATCATTTTCCCATAAAGGAAAGCCACTTCACATCCATTTGATAGACTGTGAATTTCTTGATGAGGCATAAGCTAGGAAGACCCTTATAGCTTCAATTCTTGCAACGGTGCAAAAACTTCATCATAGTCTATCCCCTTCTTCTTGAGTATATCCTTGAGCAATAAGTCTGGCTTTGTTTCTCATGATTATACCTGTCATCCAGCTTGTTTTTGAAGAGCCTCTTTGTTCCAATTGGATTTGACCTTGAGGCAAGTCTACAAGATTCCACACCTTTTGTTTTTTGAATTGTTGTAGCTGTTCTTGCATAGCCTCAATCCGCTGTTGTCTTTTAGAGCAGCTGTAATGTTTGCAGGAACTGTCTGAGACAGAAGCAGGTGAACAGACAATTTTTGCTACTCCTCCTTTGCTTCTTGTAGTTTCTTGCATTCGGTCTCAAATGATTTATCTGTTGGATGAGACTTGTGGATTCTGCTTGTTGAAACAGCATCAACTGGAATTGTGGATTCTAAGTTTGAGAAACCCATTGAAGCTGATGTATTCAGCTGAGAAGTTGAGTCTATGAAGTAATCAAATGGCTCATGTTCATTAGGATCATCTTGAGCGTCAGTTGCTGTTTTGGGTTGTTTTCTTCCGCAGGAAGTTCTACGGAAGCATTTTTGTTCTTCCGCAGGAGTAACTGCAACATCTACGGAGGCATTTTGTACTTCCGTAGAGTTACAGCACCATCCACGGATAATATTGTTGATTTTCTGGGCATGGTTTGTTGATTCAATACATCCTCTTCATCCCTTTGGTCTGTGGTTGAACAGGATTTACATTACGGATGCTGATGCATCTGCGGATGTATTTATATGTGCTGCGGATGAAGGATTTGCATCTCTGGATGTAACTTATGCTGCTTAACTTGATTCTGCTGAAGAGCAGTTGAAGGTTGTGCCCTTGGTGGGTCACTGTCAGGGCCACTTCATGCAAACTTGGAGGCACAAATGGATAGCATGTATCCGCAGAACCTGCATTGATCAAATAACCAGTGTTAAATGATTCAGTTAATGCATCTATATCAAATAACCAAGATGAACCTTTTACATTTGTAGTAAACATGGATTCATCAAAAGAAACATAGGGAGTTTCTTCAACTATATTATGTTCTGGAATATAGACCTTATATGATTTAGAAGATGTATGATCCCAACAGAAACCATCATAGGCTTTTTCAGAAAATATTTTCCCAATTGTTCTTTAGTATTTAATACATACACATGACACCCAAAAAGCTCTAAGATATCCTATAAAAGGTTTTCTTTTAAATAAGAGCTCATAAGGAGTTTTATTATGTTCTTTGACAATTAATGTCCTATTTTGAACATTGCAAGCTGTATTCACAGCTTGTGCCCAGAAAGTTATGGGCAACTGAGAATCAGCTAGCATTGTTCTGCTGCTTCTATGAGAGTTCTATTTCTTCTTTCAGCCACTCCATCTGTTGTGAAGTTCTTGATGCACTGAATTGTCTTTGCTATCCCTTTATTCCTGCAAAAAGAATCAGATCAGCATTAACAAATTCAGTTCCATTATCACTCCTAAAATTTTAACTTTTAAATCAAGTTGATTCTCAATCTTGATCACAAAGTCCATTAATGTTTCAGATGTTTCATCTTATGTTTTAAGAAAAAGACCCATGTGAATCTAGTGAAATCATCTACTATCACCAAACAATATGCCTTTTTCAATGCTCATCACATTGTTGGACCAAGAGGTCCATGTGAAGCAATTTGAGAGGGTAGTATTAGTGTTGATTATTTTGATGTATGAGTCACTCTATGTTGTTTTCCTTTGTAACATGAAGAACAATGATTAAAACAATGAAATTCTTTCTTTGGTAAACCAATGACCAAGTCATTTTTCATGAATTTATTCATGTTCTTCATGTTGGAATGAACAAGCCTTCTACCCACAATTGTGATTCATCTTCTGAAGATTTAGATAGCAGGCATGTCTCATGACTTGTGAGTGATGTGTTGTTCATATCCAAAACGTATGTGTTTCCTCTTCTTGATGCTTTAAGAAGGATCCAGTCTGCTGGAACTGCAAACCTGGCTTAAGAATGTAACAATTAGAGTTATCAAATAGTGTTGTGTAATTTTGATCACAAATTTGAGAAACACTAAGTAAATTATACTGCAAATTTTCACAGTAATTTACTTTTTCAAATGTTAAAACACCATTTGTTACAATTCCCTCACCAACTATTTTACCACCCTTCTTATCCCCACCAAATGCCACATAAGAGGCATGTTTATGTTTAAAGTCATGAGAAGTGCACAGTTTCCTGTCATATGTCTGGAACAACCACTGTCAACATACCACTGTTGTCAGTTTCTCCATGATTGTTCCTGCATACAAAAGAAATCAGTTAGAATTGACAACCCAAGGCTTAATTGTCTTGGGTTTGCTAGAAGTTTAACATAGTTACTGCTTCATGAATTAATCTTGAAGTTTCAGTATTAATTGTTCTTTTTGATTTGATGGTGGTGAGGATGATTCTGTTAAAGATGATTCAGGTTTTTCGATGTCTTCATGCTTATCTGATTCTTTCTTCAACTTATCTTGTTTTGGTTGATTTTAACTTTGAGGAAGATCCTGTATTTTGGAAAGTTACTTCATCTTTCAGCTTTGATTGAGGCACAGGAGTTCCTTTTGCAAAGTTATCAAAGAAACCATCATCCACTCCAGTCTGATTATCTGACAGATCCCCTTTTCTATGAGGTGTTTTTGACTGAGTTGCTGCTTTCTTTTTCAATGGCTTATCCGCAGCATTGGATCTTTTCTTTGATTTTTGTTGTTCTTTCTGTATCTTTGTCTCTTTGTCACTTTCTGAGGATTGAGAATCTGATTCAGATGATGCATCTTGTGACATCTTTTTGCTCTTTTTCTTGTTCTTCTTATTGAAATAACATTCCTGAGTTGAATGGTTATTTTTGTCACATATGGCATAGTGTTTGTTGAAGTAACAATCAGCAGTCATGTGATTGTTCATATTGCATATGGAACAATAGCTGCTGAATAGCATTCATAGTATTGTGATTCTTCATATCACACCATTTGCAATATTTTTCTTCTGAGTTTCTTCAGATTCACTTCTTTTATTGTTCTTTTTCTCATTTGCTGATGGATCACGATTGATCTTGTTTTTTGTTGGGAGCATCATCAGCTGTTTCTTGTTTGCCTTTGGTTGCCTTTTGTTGCTTGATATTTAGCTTTTTCTGTGCATGTTTGGTGGCAGCCCTTTTGACCTCATCCGTAGATTCGGTTTCTCTTTTTCCGTTGTTTTTCTGCAGATTCAGTAGTTTTTGCCTTCCGCAGATGATCTACTGACTTGTGGCAATTTTTGCTTTCCGCGATGTTCTATGGATTCTTCAGATTTCTCTTTCCGCAGATCTTCAACACTTGAATTTTCTACTTGGTTGAAGTTTGTTGTTTCTTACCTTTATCTGGAGATAAAGGTACCTCAGTACTTGATCCGCAGTTATCAACTTTGTGAAGGTTCAGTTTCTTGAAGTCTTTCATTTAATTCAGCAATCCTCTTGCAGATAGTCTTCAGCATGTTTCGTTGCTTTGGAGGATACTGTAGCTTTGATTCTTCAAGAACTCGTGGAGACCAGTTTCAACTTGAACATTCTTACCAATGTTCATTGATCAGTATCATGCTCATCAAATCATCCAAGTCATCACATTTATCATAATCAAAATCCGAGTCATTATGTTTTAGTGATTCTAATTTAGAAGATTCAGTTTCACTCACCTCAGCTTCATTGTTGATGTTTGTTTTTATATCAATTTTGGTGCTAGGCATAAAATGATTTGACAAAGTGTTTGTCATTGTTTCAGGTAAGGTTGTGTAGTTATCATTAATAGGTGGTGCAACACCGCATTATAACCAACCCCATACCTATTCTTTGATTCAATATGAGAATTTAACAACTTCTCATATTGCTGAGATGAAAGTTGAAACTTCTGAAGTTTCACTTCAGTGGATGCATGATCAGCCATGGATTTGTTAAGGAAGTGGTCAGATGCTCAACTTGGGCTTTGAGGCTGTAATTTTCAGAAACATATTTTTTCTAAATCTTTTTGCAAAGAACTATTTTGATTTGATATAATTTATGTTCTCTTATATGTGATTCATTCAAAATCATTGTTTCCTTTATTTTATCAGCCATTGTTGAGCATGGACTCTATATCGCTCAACTTCCTTAACACATGTTGATGAACATAACCTGTCTTTTACCTCTCTGGCCATAGGAGGAACTTTGTTTTCCCATGTGTGCCATTAATGCTTGATTTTCTTCAAGACTTCCTTTTCATACATGCTCCAGTCACATGTTCCATTTTGAAGTATGATCAGTCCTGACTCCTTAGAATTGCTTGGTCCTGCTGATACATTTGTGGCTGGTGGGGATGTATTTGTCAGCTGAGGTTGTCTATGCAGAGATCTTGAGAGGTTGATTGCTGATGCTGATATTGTTATTGCTGTTGGTATTGATGTTGCTGATGCTGCTGCTGCTGCTGATGCTGCTGAGATGATTGTTGGTTGCATTCTCTAGAAAGTGTCCATAGAGATTACACTTGAAACATCTGACTTTTGACTTTTCAACACCAATCTTTGATGTTTTACTAGCTGCAGTCAGATTCTTATTTCTCCTCAATATTGCTTAGCTCTATAAGCAATCATAGCCATCTGCCATTATAGATCCATCTCTTCTACTATATCAGGAGGCAGTTCCTCCAAATCTTACTGGCAGATGTTTGCTGATGTTAGTAAGCTTCCAAGATAAGCTTGAAAGCTAGAACTAAAAGCTGCAAAGGGCTGCTTTTTGTTCTTCAGAATCCAATATCACAGTAATTGGTTCTGATTGATTGTTTTGTTGAGAAGATTTAGCAGTTGCTGTATTGTCTCTTTGCTCAGCAGATCTTCCTTTTTCCTTTTGGTTTTTACTTTGAGATGATTTCTTAGTTGGTTTAGAGGCATAAAAACTAACTTCCTCTCTCATCATCACTCAAAGTACAAGAGTTATCACCTTCATTATTTGATATAATGCACTTCCAGCACTTCCAGCATTTTTGGTTTCTTTGAAGTGATATGGTGAGACATGAGTTCTCACACTCTTGTTTCTTGACTGTTCATCCATTTCAAGTGCTTCTACTTTAGCAACCAAAGTATCCAGACCAGTTGTCTTAAGATCTATGGTGTTCTTGAACATGGATACAGTTTGCTTCTAACTTTCAGGCAAAGTGTGGAGCATTTTCTTGTTGAGTTTCCTCAGTAGTATACTTCAACTCCAAGATGTTCATCTCAGTAACAAGTTGCATAAATCTATGGAGTTGTTGAGGAATTAATTCACCCTTAATATGATGAAAGGTTTCATATTGTGATCTGAGAGTGTCTTTCCTGATGCTTCGAATCTCATCACTCCCTTCACAGAGAGTGTGGGTATCTTCCACAAGGAATTTGCTGTTTTGTAATTCTCACACCTGATTAAGATCTCTTCTGGCAAAGCCATACTAAGCAAACTGTATGCTTTAATATCGACTTTGACCTTCTTGACATCATCAGTGACAAGTCCTTTGTGCTGATAGGCTGATTCTTGTCATTATAATCCAGCCCAAGGGTGGGTGGAATATAGGACCCTCAGTGATGGACTCCCACAAGTCAAATCTGTGTAGTTCACATGATTTCTGAACTTGATCTTCCAGGATTTGAAATCAGCTTTTGTTTCCAACTTTGGCGGTTGATAAGATCCTCCACCAAAAGTACTCATGACTAATGCAAAGTTATGAATCAAACTAAATGTTAAATAGACAAATCTATCAAAGACTTAGATCTAGTATTCAATTGATTTGAATATAGATCTAAATCAAACAAGCAATGAGAGAATGCTTACTGAATGATAAGTCGCTAATTTCATTGTTTGAAAATCAATTAAACAATTTAATACTGATAGATCAATTGATCTAAATCAATGAGCACCAAGCTCTGATACCACCTGTGAATCCAAGGATCTCAATTCAGCAATTATCAGTATTAAATAAATCAAATCAATGATCGCGGAATTCATCAATCGACTTTTAATTGTATTAATGATTAACGATGACACAAACACAGAAACACAATAAATATGAACTCAATAATTATTCAAAAGTATTTCATTAATTATCAAGTAATGATTACAAAAGAATAATTAAGAATGACTATGAACAATGATTCTGTGAATCGAATAATGTGATGTTGATGTGACGGCGTTTAGGGTTGCACGATGATGTAACTCTAGACAGCTGTAATATTGATTGATTGTGTTCACCGAGATGTGAAACCTAGGACTCATATTTATAAACGGTTTGAGTCGGTTAAGGAAACACCAGATCTCTTAGGATTTGTTATTGATTGTGTTGACTTGTTTGACTTCTTTGTATTTGAAATCGCACAAGTATTCTGTTCTTCCGTAGGAGTCTGTCGTCCGCCGGACTTTTGTTCTTCCGTAGATGACTTGGTCTTCCGTGGAAGTGTAGTTCTTCCTAGGAAATCTTTCTTCCGTAGGAGTCTTCACTTCATGGTCCTTGATCATCCGCAGGAATGTTCACTTGTATGATTTGTTGTAAGAAACATATCTACGGATTAACAATAGTGTTCATCCGTAGATGTTTTCTTACACTTGGTCAATATCAGAAATCCTTCCAAGTATATTGTTTTTCCCTGTCAACAGTCACAAAGCAACACACATATATATGGTTAACTATAGATTCAATGCACACACACACACACACACATATATATATATATATATATAATATATATATATTATTGACTGTTACAGTATTAATTACAAGACTTGATCCAGTACTAAGCCTATACAAAATGATCTAGTCCTATACAATCTACATCCAACACAACGTTATGTTATTTTATGTATATGTGTAAATTCACAAGCGTAAAAAACTTACGACAAGCGTAAGTTCACTTCATCACTATATATTTACTGATATATATATACATCTATATACATATATAATATAGATGGAAGATATATATATACATATATATAACATATATATATATATATCTATAATATATATATAATATATTAATAATATATGTATATATATACACATATATATGTTATATATGTATATAAATGTATATATCACATATTTAATATATATATATATATCTATATATACGTATTATATATATACGTGTATTATATATATACGTATATATATATGTATATATATACGTATATATATATTAATACTCGTTATATAAAATATATACGTATAATATATATATACGTATATATATTATACGTATATATATATATATCTATATATATTATAATATATATATTATAATATATATATATATATATATATATATTGTAAGGCCCCGATCCCGGGCAACCTCATAGTTGATCATTCATTGCATCATAGTTACCTACTAATATCCATTTCATAATTACACACAGCGGAATTTCATGTAATAGACCATTCACTTACTTTTAACTACTGTTGTTAAGCAATACATCTTGTTTATAAGTTACAAAAAAATTGTTGCAATTACGATAGCTATGGGTATCCCCCCGAAGGGTTCAACTGTATCCCTCAAAGGGCTAGGGTATTCCCGCCGAAGGGTTTCATCTGAATCCCTCGAAAGGGCTATGTGGACTATGTACAAGGCCGACCCAATCACCCAGGTCACGCTACAAAGGTCCTGCCAATCTCAATTGATTGACCCTGTGTGCATAATGGGTAGCTAACCCGCAACACAGTTGAGCTAACGAAAACACGGTCGTGTCCCTCCTATATGCTTGCAAGACTTATTAACATTTTATTATGTTTCTCTTCTTTTCTTTATTGCTCTTTCACTTTATTATTACGATATACTTTACGTTACGATAATAACATACCACGTAAAGTCACATGCTATAAGTAATAATAGTAGTAGCAATAACTATATTAAGGAACAATCATAAGCAATCATATCATGCATGAAACATCATCATTAATAAGCTCTAAGTCAACCTCGGTCAAAACCCTTAGGCTCAGACTCCCAGAAACATTTCTGTAAAAATTCTTAGTGTTTGGGCGCATGAGCCCTGTTCAGACTTTCTATCACTATGTAGGCTCACCAGCCTACACTTAGAAATATTTTCACTTTGGTCGTATAAGCTATTCGGGCATATGAGCACTGTTGGGACTCATGACCCTACACTTAGTCGTCCAGTTCACTTTTCTAGGCATATGACCACTGTTCAGACTTATAAGGACACTGTTTAGGCTTATCATCTCACACTAAACTTTTAAGCCTGTTTTCAGGCGTAAGAGCCCTGTTTGGGCATATCACCTTACACTTAACATTTTTCTAAGTCATTTTCAAGCATATGAGCACTGTTGAGGCTTATGAGTCTCAGGCGTATTAGGTACTGTTTTGGCATATGAGAACTATTTGGACTCATGACCCTACTTAGAACATTTCTAAGGCAAATTGTTGGGCGTATGAGCACTATTTAGGCTCATCAACCTTCTGTCCAACTTATTACTATGAAATTTCCAAACCCAAACATCAGGCCTAAATGTTCTAAGCTTTCTAAGCATGAACTACACAAAACCATCTCATAAACATCATCAGGCATGCAAATTACATACGGTATCATACATAATCATAGTAAAAATCGTAAAATACATTTTCAGCCCCAAAAAGGTTTAAAACAAGTAGAAACCGGGTCTAGAACTCACCTTAGCAGTCTCTCGGGTATGACTTCTTCAAAAACCGTTTGCTACAATTTCAACACCTATAAAACCGAAATAAACACACCCGAACACATAAACATACACATGAGAACACATACTTTTGGTTTCTTAGCCAAAACACAACTTAAAAACACTAATTCTTACCTTGAATTCGAATTCTTCCTCTTTCTCTCTCTGAAATCCGAAGTCTCTGTTGTTTCTCTCTAAAAACCGAATGAGAGTGTTTGTGCATGGTGAAATGGGCGGCCATGCCACCTTTTTACCAACTTTTATTGCTTTTTGTGCTCTTTAACGCTTTTTACCCCTCAACTTTAGGTTGACTTTCATTTCTTCCTTTTTCTTTCTCTTTTATTCTTTTATTTCTTTAAAAGAAAATACGGGTGTTACAAGTCCACCCCTTTATATAGGTTTCGTCCCCAAAACCTGTTATTCCTCAAACAGATGAGGATAATGCTGCCTCATCTCTTCCTCAGTCTCCCATGTGGATTTGGATCCCTTCCTGTGCTTCCACTGTACACGCACAAGAGGAACCACTTTATTATCAGCCTCTTCTCTTTGCGATCGGATTGCCACTGGTTGCTCCACATAATTGAGCCTCTCATCAACTTCAATGTCTTCCAGTGGTACAATCATATCCTCATCAGCTAAGCACTTTCTCAGATGAGATACATGGAATGTGGGATGAATTCCACTTAACTCATCTAGCAGTTCAAGTCGATAGGCTACCTCTCCCACTCGTGCGATGATTCGGAAAGGTCCTATATATCTCGGGCTTAGCTTACCTCGTTCCTGAATCGGATAATCCCCTTCCAAGGTGAGACCTTCAACATGACTCGGTCGTTAACCTTGAACTCTATTGGTCTTCGCCTCTTGTTAGCATACGACTTTTTCTATCCTTCGCCGCCTTCATGAAGGCTTTGATCTTTTCCAATTTCTCAGTCGTAGCTTCGATCACCTCAACACCTCCTAACTTTTCTGCCCAATCTCCCCAACACACGGGCGTCCTACATCTCCTACCGTATAGCATCTCGTAGGGTGGCATGCCGATACTGGCATGATAAATGTTGTTGTACGAGAATTCTGCTAATGGTAAGTGATCATCCCAACTTCCTCCAAAATCGATCACGCATGCTCGAAGCATATCCTCTAGCGTCTGTATCGTCCTCTCAGACTGACCGTCCGTCTGAGGATGATAGGCTGTACTAATGTGTAGCCTCGTCCCCATGGCATCATGGAATCTTCTCCAAAACTTCGATGTAAACCGGGTGTCACGATCCGACACGATAGACACCGGAACGCCATGATGAGCTACGATCTCCTTGATGAACAGATCCGCCAATCTTTCGGATTAGTACGTCTCGCGGATCGGTAGGAAGTGGGAACTCTTTGTTAGTCGGTCGACAATCACCCAAATAGTATCGTATCCCCTCGATGTGCGAGGTAGCTTAGTAATGAAGTCCATGGTGATATGCTCCCACTTCTATTCGGGTACTTCTCGTACGGTTTCTGGTGTTCCGCCTTCACTTGGAGACAAGTGAGGCACTTGCTCACGTACTCCACTACATCGCGTTTCATACCCGGCCACCAGTAATCTTTCTTCATATCGTGATACATCTTGGTAGCACCGGGATGAATGGAGTATCGAGTCTTATGAGCTTCGTCCATATCTTCCCATGTAGATCCCCGTATCGAGGAATCCACATCCGCCTGAATCGGGTCTTAACACCAAGAGTGTTCTCGCCCAATTCCGTGACTAGACCTCTCATCCTTTCGGAGTTAATACGATCTTCTTTCAAAGCCTCTTTTGGAACTCCTTAATCTCTGTCATCACATCGGAGGTCATAATCAGCTGATAAGCCTTCACCCAGATCGCTCGGGCCTTTCTTTTCGGCTAAGGGCATCTGCCACCACTTGGCCTTGCCCGGATGGTAATGGATTTCGCAGTCATAGTCCTTTATGAGTTCCAACCATCGCCTCTGCCTCATGTTCAGGTCCTTTTGCTCGAAGAAGTACTTCAAGCTTTTGTGGTTTGTGAAGATGGTGCACTTAGTCCCGTATAGATAGTGCCGCCAAATCTTCAATGCGAAAACCACCGGGGCTAAAGATCTAGTCGTGTGGGATAGATAGTTCTTGTGGTTTTCAGTTGTCGGGATGCATAAGCTATTACCCTTCCACGTTGCATCAATACACCACCTAGCCCAGAGTAGGATGCATCCGAATATACCACTAAGTCTTCACTTCCCTCGGGCAATGTCAAGACAGGAGCTTGTGTTAGTCTCGTCTTCAACTCTTCAAAGGCACTCTCCTGCTCTTGACCCCACACGAACTTCACGTCCTTGCGGGTCAACTTAGTCAAAGGTGAGGCTATCTTGGAGAAGTCTTGAATGAATCTTCTGTAGTAGCCCGCCAATCCCAAGAAGCTACGAATCTCAGATGGCGTCTTTGGTGACTTCCATTGCATCACAGCCTCAACCTTTGCGGGTCCACCATGATTCCTTCCGCATTAACTACGTGACCCAGAAATTGCACCTCGCATAGCCAGAAAGCACATTTGGAGAACTTAGCATACAGTTTCTCCTTTATCAAAGTCTCCAACACACCCCGAATGTGACCGACATGCTCTTCTTCGCTCCTCGAATAAATCAGGATATCATCGATGAACACAATCACTGATTTATCTAACATTGGCCGACACACTCGATTCATCAAATCCATAAAAGCAGCTGGCGCATTGGTCAACCCAAAACACATGATGAGAAACTCGTAGTGACCATAGCGCGTACGAAATGTTGTTTTAGGAATGTCCTGCTCCCTCACTTTCAACTGATGGTAGCCAGATTGAAGATCTATCTTTTCGAGAACCAATTGGCACCCTGGAGCTGGTCGAACAAGTCGTCGATCCTTAGTAACGGATACCGATTCTTTATTGTCAACTTGTTCAACTCACGGTAGTCGATACACATTCTCATGCTACCGTCTTTCTTTTTCACGAATAAGACCGGAGCACCCCAAGGAGAGATACTCGGTCTGATGAAACCCTTATCGAGCAATTCTGCAGTTGCTCCATCAACTCCTTCATCTCAGTCGGAGCTAATCGGTACGGTGCCTTGGCGACAGGTTGGGCACCGAGTATCAAGTCAATTTGAAATTCGATTTGCGATCTGGTGGCACACCTGATAGGTCCTCTGGAAATACATCGGGAAAGTCACGCACCACCGGTACATCGGACAATTGGGGTGTCGGCGTGTCCACATCTTTCACGTAGGCCAAATAAGCACTACATCCACGTCTCATGCACTTTCCCGCCACCGCCATCGAAATCACTTTCGGAATCATCGTAACCCAATCGCCGTATATTGTCACCGGACTTCCGTCAGGCGCCGTCAGTCTAATCATCTTCTTACGACACACAATATTCGCTTCATAGGTTGCTAACCAATCCATCCCTAGTACTACATCAAATACACCTAGGGGCATCACATGTAATTTAGCAGCAAACCTAAGACCTTCTAATTCTATGGCACAATCTTCTATTACATCAGTAACTCTGGTGGACTTACCGATAGCAGTTTCTACATCAAAAGGCTCGCTAATACCCCTACTGCTAACAGACAACTTAACAAAAAAGGTAGTGGAAATAAAACTCCTACTAGCACCGGAATCAAATAATACAGAGGCACAAGTTTGATTAACTAGAAACATACCTGACACGACATCGGGATCCACTCTGGCTTCTTCCTGGGTCATGGTGTAAGCTCTAGCACTTGCCCTCGGCCCTCCTTCTTCCGGCTTCTTGTTCCCCACCCAGAGCTCTCCGCCCTAGGCTTCTTATAGTCTCTAGCGATATGGCCAGGCTGGCCACACCTGAAGCATACGTTCAGTCCCATCCTACACTCACCAGGATACTCCCTTCCACATTTGCCATATTTCTTTGACCCCGAGCTGGACGACCCCATCCTACGGTCATCCATTCTCATCTTCTTGTTGTTCGGGGTGAAACCACCCCACCTAAACCTCTTTCCATTCCAACTCCGGTCACCACCACCGGTCTTCTTCACTTCCACCACCGTTACTTCCCTTTCATTGTAGAGCCTCCCAGCTAGATCCACTGCCGACCTAAAGGTGCTCGGTCTAGCAACGATCATGTGTCTACGAATGTCAGCTGGTAGTCCCTGTATATACCGGTTAATCTTTCGAGATACCGGCGTCACCTGATCCGGCACCAGTCTCGCCATCTCATTAAATTTTGTGTTGTACTGTTGATGGGTCATGGTCCCTGCCTCAAGTTGCAGGAACTCCCTCTCAATCCTGTCACGTTCCCTATGAGGACAAAACTTCTCCATCACTAGTTGCTTCAGTTCCTTCCATCGCATCTTCCCGATGGCTCTAGTACCCTCAGCTTGGACATATTGTTTAACCAACACAATGCCGAGTTGGCAAAAGAGTGAGTTGCAAACTTCACTTTTGATCTTCGCGACACTCATTGATCTCTAGCACTGCCTCCATCTCCCTCACCCAGCGGTGAGCAGCAGCAGCATCGCCATTACCATCAAAAGTCGGGGGCTTGCACCTCTGAAATGCCCCGTAACTGCATCCCTTGTTCGTCACCCCTACTACATCATCCTCTTCCTCATCTGATACTACTATCTCAGGATCCGGTTGTTCCTCTCCTCCCTTGCTTTCCTTCCCAGTCGACTCCCTCATGTGCTCCTTCTCCTTTCTCTCCTCGTTCCTCACCGCTCGAATAACATCAGTCACTACAGATGGCATAACTGCCTGCAGGATCAGGTGTACCTCATCAGCAATCGCCTCCCTGGCTGAGGCATTCAGGCTGGCATTCTCATTTCCTTCAGTCTGGTCAGGAACCTCAGGGTTCTCATAGGTCATCTCAGCAGCTTTAGCACTCTCCTAGTCACACGCGGTCTACCTCTACCTCTAGAAGCTTTAGAAGGTTTCTTCCCAGCCATTTTCCTAAGCACTATAAGATTCAAACACTAACTTAGTCATTCAAGGTAATGGCTCAGTTTATGTCAAGTATAGTAAGTCCCTAATTACAGTGGCCAGTTGTGATTAGCCACTTACTTTACTTTTCATACCCCAAGCATTTCCTATCCTGACTTCATCAGTATCTAAATCTACTATGATCACATAAGTCAAATAGCACACGCACATAATACCGGTTAACTTTTAAGAAAAGAAATACCTGATGGCACGGAGCTACTCGGGCTGACATCCCTCTTTCTGTCCCATTTTCAGTTTAAGTTTAGGTTTATTTTTAAAATTTACCCTTTTCACTTAAACTATGGCTCTGATACCAACTTGTAAGGCCTCGATCCCGGGCACCTCACATTTGTTCATTCATTGCATCATAGTTACCTATTAATATTCATTTCATAATTTACACAGCGGAATTTCATGTAATAGAACCATTCATTTACTTTTAACTACTGTTGTTAAGCAATACAATGTTGTTCATGAGTTACAAAAAAATTGTTCAATTGCATTATGAAACAACAAGAATCAAAATATGGATGGATGTGCCTTGTCTTGCCGAGTAGTTTCGTCCTCGTGCCATCCTCAGCAATATTTACCTGCCAACTGAAAATGTATAAAAGTCAGCGTTGCTGAGTGAGCTCTAGTTTTATACATAATAAAATACTTTCTATATGTTGTATATGAAAATACTCTTTTCTGTAAATTACAACTCTATACTGTGTATCCGAGCACGCATTAACTGTGTGAACAAACGTTGTTCGTTCTCTGTACTGTATGCCTTGACTGTAAACTTTTTAACTTTATGTTCCACTGTCTATATGGACCAGTGCGCAATGCCCCAACTATGTGCGCGATGGAAAAACGGGTGATGGGCCATCTATATCCCTCGAAAGGGTCAACTGTATCCCTCGAAAGGGCTATGGGTATCCCCCCGAAGGGTTCAACTGAATCCCTCGAAAGGGCTATGGGTATCCCCCCGAAGGGTTCAACTGTATCCCTCAAAAGGGCTATGGGTATTCTCCCGAAGGGTTCAACTGAATCCCTCGAAAGGGCTATGTGGACTATGTACAAGGCCGACCCAATCACCCAGGGCACGCTACAAAGGTCCTGCCAATCTCAATTGATTGACCCTGTGTGCATAATGGGTAGCTAACCCGCAACACAGTTGAGCTAACGACAACACGGTCGTGTCCCTCCTATGTGCTTGCAAGACTTATTAACATTTTATTAATGTTTCTCTTCCTTGGTTTATTGCTCTTTCACTTTATTATTACGATATACTTTACGTTACGATAATAACATACCATGTAAAGTCACATGCTATAAGTAATAATAGTAGTAGTAATAACTATATTAAGGAACAATCATAAGCAATCATATCATGCATGAAACATCATCATTAATAAGCTTTAAGTCAACCTCGGTCAAAACCCTTAGGCTCAGACTCCCAGAAACATTTCTGTAAAAATTCTAAGTGTTTGGGCGCATGAGCCCTGTTCAGACTTTCTATCACTATGTAGGCTTACCAGCCTACACTTAGAAATATTTTCACTTTGGCCGCATAAGCTATTCGGGCGTATGAGCACTGTTGGGACTCATGACCCTACACTTGGTCGTCCAGTTGACTTTCCTAGGCATATGACCACTGTTCAGACTCATAAGGACACTGTTTAGGCTTATCATCTCACACTTAAACTTTTAAGCCTCTTTTTTTCAGGCGTAAGAGCCCTGTTTGGGCATATCACCTTACACTTAACTTTTTTCTAAGTCATTTTCAAGCATATGAGCACTGTTGAGGCTTATGAGTCTCAGGCGTATTAGGTACTGTTTGGGCATATGAGAAATATTTGGACTCATGACCCTACTTAGAACATTTCTAAGGCAAATTTTTGGGCGTATGAGCACTATTTAGGCCCATCAACCTTCTGTCCAACTTACTACTATAAAATTTCCAAACCCAAACATCAGGCCTAAATGTTCTAAGCTTTCTAAGCATGAACTACACAAAACCATCTCATAAACATCATCAGGCATGCAAATTACATACGGATATACATACATAATCATAGTAAAAATCGTAAAATAAATTTTCAGCCCCAAAAAGGTTTAAAACAAGTAGAAACCGGGGTTTAGAACTCACCTTAGCAGTCTCTCGGGTATGACTTCTTCAAAAACCCGTTTGCTACAATTTCAACACCTATAAAACCCAATAAACACACCCGAACACATAAACACACACATGAGAACACATACTTTCGGTTTCTTAGCCAAAACACAACTTAAAAACACTAATTCTTACCTTGAATTCGAATTCTTCCTCTTTCTCTCTCTAAAATCCGAAGTCTCTGCTGTTTCTCTCTCTAAAAACCGAATGAGAGTGTTTATGCAGGGTGAAATGGGCGGCCATGCCACCTTTTTACCAACTTTTATTGCTTTTGTGCTCTTTAACACTTTTCACCCCTCAGATTTAGGTTGACTTTCATTTCTTCCTTTTTCTTTCTCTTTTATTCTTTTATTTCCTTAAAAAGAAAATACGGGTGTTACAATATACGTATAGATATATATATATACTAGTAGGAGACGATTATTATAATGAATACTAACGTTTTTGTTTTACAATTATTTCTTACATTGCGTAGTTGTATGTGAATCAATGAATTTCAGTTTCAAAAGATGTCTAACAAGTTAAGACACATTACTAAATACAATATGCAACATAATTTGTTTTACGCAGCATAATTTGTTTTATGTCTTACAACTACATATTGGTATTATAACTTGAACGTATACACGATATGGTGTCCTGTATCACATTGATATAAGTCAGTATTGATGAGAAAAAATCTGATATGCGAACAAAAAGTATATACACAACTCGTTTGAACTGTGCTTTACCTAGTCTACCAATATAAGCGGTTTCCATAAGTTGTGCCAAAGGTTCAATAGCTTGGCCTGCAATTGCTGGCAGTGCAAGCAACACAAGCTCTGTTTGTACGCTTGGAGACCGCGAAACATCTTTTGAACTTCCCACTGATTCACTAACAAAAACAAACATAATCAAACACAAATCAGGACTACACATTTCACATAACATCAAATAGCAATCAAAGAGATGATGAAATAATCAAAATTCTTACATTTGTTCATCAATGGAACCATTTATGAGCCTATCTCGTGTTTCAGCTAACCTCTCTTCCAAATTACAGATACCCAATTCAATGCTTTAAGAGATGTACATCTCTTAAATTAAGAGATTTGTGTGAAATTACCTAGGTGCCCTTCTCAAATGAATATATATAGTATAGATATACATATATATATATATATATATATATATATAGACACACACACACACATATACATATAACAGATTAGTCATTTGATCCACAACAAGAAGCAATTTTTTGTAGCATTCACTTCATCTGTATAATACTCCTAGTACTATCAGATTAGAACTTACAGTTCCTGCAGTCCATCAATACTTGCCAAAGATGATGGAAATGGTCCATTAAAATGATTGTCCTCCAAATGTCTGTTTAAGAAGACAGACGAAGAGGTGAGAGAAACTCATTGGTGCCATCAAATACATTCAGTATCTGGGCTCCATTGTCTTTTAACTTCTTACCCCACCTCCCCCCCCAAAAAAAAATCACTTCCAACCCAATTAGTTTTTCTTTTAAAACTCTTTTTTTTTCTCATTTGCTACCCTAAAAAGACAATCTTATATCAAAAGATACTTGATGGCTACTCTTTATATTATCCATTTTAATGATCTGACATTTGATGAATAAACAAAACATAGATCCACTAATTGTGCCATCTTCTTCTGTAGTTGAGGCTAATATATTAACATTAAAAAGAAGTTGAGTGACAGAATGAAGAGCTTACACAGTCTTCAACATCCTTAATTTACTGAGATCAGGAATAGATCCAGACAAGCTATTGTTCCCAAGCCATCTGTCAAGTCCACCAAACAGTCAATAAAAGTTCTAATTCTATAGAATTTAAACATTTTGCATATTGTTTTTTGTTTTATATAAGCAAGAAGCTTTAGAAGTATATAAGTGTCATACATGTCATTCAATGCAGTCAAATTTGCAATGTTGGGCGACAAAGATCCCGAAAGGCCCATGCTTGTAAGGTTTCTGCAAAGGAAACACAAATTAATCAATATCATAGATAACAAACTGTGATTATCATATGATTATTACATAATCACTCTACTCACAATCCAATCACGCGAATATTAGATCCAGAGGAGCATGTAACTCCAGTCCATGAGTTTTCTTTGGCAAACAAGGATCACCATTCCAATCAAATGGAGGGTTCTGAAAACTGTTCTTCAAACCATGCAAATCGATCACTACAATACATCAAAATTCACATAAAAATGTCAAAATTATGAACCGAAAACATGTCATCACAGTATGGTATTATCAACCGAAGTTTTGAATCAAACCATCTCTAGTATGAGTTGTCCCACCAACAGGAATCACCTCAAACAGTTCTCCACCATTAATCAAAGGCCCGAGAGTTGACCCATTAGCAGGAGTTAGTACGATCTTCGTAGGGCCTGCAAGCAGCCACCGGTTGGCAAACAAAACAACACCAGATTGAGGAACCCTCAAATCACTATAAAATGTAACATTATTAATCTCAATGTTCAAAGATCTTGACGACGTCCACTGTCTTCTGCAAAGTATAAAGCAATGTAGTAAACTGAGCTCTTCAGAGGCACAAGAGGCCATCGAATCTACAACGGTTGCAGTCTGTCAGCCACCAACTGTGTCTGAAACACCTTCAACGGAGGAAGGTTCCAGAATCCACCAATCGACACATTCTCCCCTCGCGACGCTGTAGGATTGTTTGCACCATACCCCTCCCAATAACGATCAAATCTATCATCAGGATAACTGATATCCAACAACATCTATTAACAAACCAATAATCAACCATACGCCTACAGTTCTATAGTTAATAAAACACATTTCTGCAAAAGAAGTAGCAAAGAACAGCAGTATACCTTGAATCGCTATTTAAGTGATACATTAGCTATGAAAAGTACAAGAATATGCATTGAATTACTACAGGAGTACCTTTTCAGCTTTCTTGATGGACGAAGATATAAAGAATCATTACAAACCTTAAGAGCTCGATTAGGTTTTCAAGTTTCAGCCCCGACAAAATCGAACGAAGTTCAAACCTAGCAAAATAGAACAAAAATTATAAACTCTTAAAATTCTTATTACTGTTTTTGATTATTTGTTTTATCTTGACTTTTTGGTCATTAAAGCTTATTAGTTCAAGTAGTTTGTCATTTTCTAACAATGTAGGTGATTATCCATCAAATCGAGCTATTGGACCGCTTTCTGTTGGGTCAATAAATTATACAATCAATGGAGTATCAGTATTTGGGCTCCATTATATGTAGAACCATCTCACAGCTTTCAAGTGGCCATTGCACTTACATTTGTGTTAATAAATAACACAACCAAACGCAAAGCCAACCAAGATAGCCATGACTAATCAGGGACCGGTGGCAACTGTGGAACCACGATCACACAACAGCTGGCTGGTGCTGTTTCCCTTACCATTTCAAGGCCACATAAACCCCATGCTTCAGTTAGCAAACATTCTTCACACTAAAGGCTTCAAGATTATCATCATTCACACTGATTTCAACTCTCCAAATACCTCAAACTACCCATAATTCACCTTTAGATCAATCTCCGATGGGTTGTCTAAATCCAACGGCTGGGGACTGAATCTGGAAACTACTAATCATGTCATCAACTTCAAGAACAAAAGTTGCATCAAGCCGTTCAGGGACTGCATGACTAAGTCGCTAGAAGTTGAGCCCGTGGCATGCTTGATCACAGATGCACTATGGCATTTCACTCAGGCTGTTGCAGACAGTATGAAAGTTAAAACAATTGTGCTAAGAACAAGCAGTATGTCCTGCATCCCTGTTTATGTTGCTCTTGTGCTTGGCGAAAAGAGCTACCATGAGACCACCATTAAAGAAGAGATTGCATTGATGACAGAAAAGGATATTGAAAAGATTTACAAAAGTGGGTCAGAGAAGAGTAAAGAAGAGTTGACATGCAATATGATCAAACAAACAAAGGCAGCTTCAGGGATCATATTCAACACTTTCAAAGAGCTAGAAGAACCTGCATTCTCAACCATAAAAGGGTAGAATCATGAATGTTAAAGTTCACAAATCATTGTTCTAAACCCATAATCTTCATATACAATTTCCCTCTTTGCATTTGCAAAATGATTGCTCTCTTTAATATTTTGTATACGGGAATTTCATGTATCATAAATTGAAAATTATCATATTACCTTATCTACCCAAGCATCTTTGTACTGCACAACGTATGGATGATCATGTCGGGATATCAAATCCATCTACAATAAGAACATAAAAAAATAGTTCAATGCGAGAAAAGTATTCCAAATTCAACAATTTCCATTTGGGGACATTTCAAATTAATTCCAATTATGTTTCATTTCTTTTCAAGCCTAACATATCATTGATTATCTCCCATATTATACGAAACATATAAGATAGTTTGATATAATTTATTTTGGCTGATTAACACAAATATGGGCCAGTTTAATGTGTTGAAAAGAGTGTATATTGTTATTGCATGTTATCATTGTTATCATAATATACTAATTTAGCACCTTCTTTCAACCAAACCGAAACAAATATCCACTTTTCAGTTTACTCATATAGTTATTTGTTTGACCACAAAAGTCAAATGAATTTCCCTGTTTTTAGCATGGAACAAAATCCTACCACAATAAAATAAGTAAACTATCAATTCATTTCCTTTTCTACAATTTCGTTTTCAGAGAGCTCTATGAAATATGATTTACAATTCGTCATGATGCTATCGGTGACATTCATATTTTGCCACGTAATTCCTGTATCCATCGTGTCCTCTGATATCAAATGATTTTTAAGGTTTTTGTCTCTGCATATACACACGTGTATATACCGGTATTCAGTCGCTCAGTGTAAAATGATCTTCAATATACAACTAAAATCACATCAATTTTCATAAACAACAATTTGACTTTAATAAAGTCAAATTCATATCTAACTACAATATAGAGGTAGTCATTAATCAACAGGAAGTACAAAAGAAATACCTCTTGATGTGTTGTCTTCTTAATCTTCTTCATGACATACCTATTATAAACCACACATGTTATGCAATTTACAAAATTAAATAATCACTCTAGCTTAACTTAAATCACAATCATCCATCTAATCACTTGAACACCCTTTTTCTTATTTTGAATTAAATCTAAAACATGGGATTCACATTTAAAAAAAAGAAAAACAAAACAAAAATGAAATTCTGATTTCAAGAACTGCGTATGTGTGATTGTGTGGATACTATTGCCAAATTGAACTTGCAATTGAAACCCTAAAGCCTAAAAATTGCAAGATTCATGAAATAACATAAGAACAGACACAAAGATGATAATTTTTGCAGTACAATGAATATTTGGGGGGAAATAGAAATCACATACTTCTTATTTTCAATTTTATGAAGAACAAGAAAAGCAGCACCAAAAGCTCCTCTACCAATCTGCTCAATAACTTTATAATCTTCCATCTTTGACTTTCCATCGCCATTTTCTGCTTCCAATTGCGACATGTTCTTCAAACCCTAAAATCAGTGGCAAAAAATTCAATTTTCAGCCCTAAAAAGTCAAATAATTCAACAAATTAACCAAAAATTGAGCAAAATGAAGTGGGATTTACCACAAATCACCTAAAACAACCACAAGCTTGACTGATTTGCGCAAAAGTTCAGGAATTTATGGCTTCAAAATGATGGGTTTTCTGATAAATTTAAAGGGGTTGTCTCAAAACCTTCAAGAAACCCGAGAAACAAGAATTTGACATAAAAAGCTTTGAAATTTTTGAACAATGATGGCATCAAGATTAAAGAATGTGGGTAGGAAACGCAAAAGAAGATGGGTGTGAGGTAGAAAGAGACCCAAACACTCAATTAAAGTTGAATTTTTGAGCTGTTTATAATTAAAATTTTGTGGAAAAACAGGATTCAAGTAAAGCAAGGGCAACACCAGACAATCTTTCAACATAAACACACCGTCACACAGAGATGAGGATATGCAAACTCAAGCAAAGGGACATAAGTACATAAAACTTAGACGTTGAACATGGTTCGATCGGCGGCTATATCTGATGGTTTCCCATGCCGCCGGTGGCGACGGCGATGGTGAGGAGGAGGGGCTTGCCTTGGAGGAGGCGGAGGCCCGGTGGGTCGAGGTGGAAGACGACGGCGGAGGAGAAGGTGGTGGCGTCGGGTGGAGAGGTGGCGGAGGAGAGGGGGATGATGGTGGTTTGTGGGGGGAAGTTTTTGAGTCGGAGCTTGCAGTAGCAGGGGGTGGCGGAGCCGATGGGTTTGGTGGTGAGGGAGTTTGAGGGAGAGTGATTCGAAGGGTTGGCGGAGCTTTGGTGGTGGGGGAGAGATCAGTAAGGTTTAAATTTTGAATCCCATGGATCTCTTTGTGCTTTAGAAGTTGTACATAGAGCTTTAAAGGTTGTAAAACTCTTAAATTTAAGAGATTTGTATGAAATTACATCCTTGCCCTTCTCATTTGCTTATATATATAGTATATATATATGTGTATATATATGTATATATGTGTATATATATGTATATATGTGTTGGATTCTTTATGCCCAAGACACATAGATCATTGATATGGTTAGTACGTTATGATCCAAGTCGGGTCATACCTAATAACAAGATTAGCAAACACCAATAAATATTTAATTGATGATATGATCATGCAATTAAATAATTACATCAATTTAGAAAATGGGTTTTCAAAATAAAATGTTTATGAGATGGAACAACTTATAAGGATATTTTGTTCAAGGGTATTATTTGTAATGTTATTTAAGTTGGTTAAATAACATCAAATAATAATAGTGTGTATAAGTTATATAATTAAAAGGTTAATTACATAACTTATTAATTAACTAGTTATAATTAAAATGAAAGATTAAAATGGGGGAAAAACCCCATTTTGAACCTAATATGCGGCCGCCCCGTTGTGGGTAAATGGTTCATTTTTGTTGTATTGGAAAATAGACACAATTAATTAGTTAGACACTCCACACTTTCTCTCTCTCTCTCTCTTACATGCAAAAGACTAAAATTCTCTCCTCCCTTGGAAGAAAACTCACGGCTAAAAGAGGTTTTCAGCAGCTCCTTTTGGTTGATTTTGGTATTCAAAATCCTAGCAACCAAGGTGTTTGCTTGATGCTTGTGGGTATGCAAGCTTGAGGACACCTTCCTTGGTGTTTTGGCCGTTCAAGAACCTCATCCCCTTCCTTATTCTCATGGTTTTGGCAACCTCATCCCCTTCCTCATTCTCATGGTTTTGGCAGCTCTTGAAAGGTAGTTTCATGAGTTTGTATTTGGTTGTTATTTTATGCTTGATAGCTAGTTCTTTCACATATATTTGATCCTTTGTACTTGGGTTTGTTGATGATAAATAATATGCTTTAAATTTCAGTTTATAAAACATATTATTAAGCTTTGTTTCCGCTGCGTTTTCATGTTTAAGAGGTTAAACAACTTTGATAAGGTGTCTAACAAACCCAACAATGACATCTAGAGCCGGATATGTGGAAAACTAGCTTCTAAAGTCCTTGTAAAATTGGTTTTATGGGACTTAAACAACCTAATAGGGGCTGTTTTGTGATGATATAATGAATCCCTAATCTTTCAAGGTTATATGATACATGCTTGTGATTAAACCTTGAAAGATAGATGTCAAATGGTTGATTATTTTGTTTGGAAAAAACCCTAAATTCTAGGTTTATGTTGGTCGAAAATTTGGGGTTAAATGGGGGTTTATTTTGGTTCTTGAATGTTGAAAATGTTGTTTAATATTGGTGCATAACCTAGCCTTGACCTTGTGTTATTTTGATTTTGGATCAATGTTTGGTTTTGATTGATTTCATTCATTATGGGTTGTATTATTTATTCTTTTGTGTTTGTATATGATTGTAATTTATTTATTCATTCAACGGTGATGTAATAAATAGATTAGGTGTATTTTCTTTTATTAGAAAATTTGTATTAGGATATAAATTTTGTAAAAGAAGATGCACAAGTTGGAAGCACAAAAGGAAGGCACAAAGAGAAGGACTTGAAGCATTTGGATGCAACTTCAAGTGGGGGTCTTTGGAGATCCTATCTTATGTGTTGTAATTAAACCTCAGAAAATACGAAATGACCACACTTTTGATGGCAAACAAGTGTGGTCACCTAAGTGGCTATGGTTATGCACATGTGATTGTTTGAATATGCTTGTTTGATTATCTATTTTATGTTGATTGTTTGATATGCGGATATGCTTAACAATCTAAATATATAATCATAACAAGCTAAATATTCATGGTTCTTAATCATTAATATGTTAACAAAAGGTTATTAAAAGGATTAGTGATTTCAAAATAAATGAGGTTTTATTAAAAAGGACTGTAGGGTACCATGTATATGAAAGCATGCGAATACGAGGTACATAGACTTTTTAAAACTATAATTAATGAAAACTAAATTCCCTTTGGAAACATGTTTAACACCATCCTTTTACACGACACTCGAATCACTTGAGAACTATTTGTGGGATAAAGGTCACCTAACCACTTTTAGGGAACTTGTGTGTTTGAGGTGGGCTTAACGTATTTGTGGGATAAAGGTCACCTAACCACTTGTATGTGTAAACTCACGCATGTGTGTAAGTAGGATGACTTGAATTGGAAACCATGTGAAAAGGGTCACCGAAGCATGGCATACAATGGTGTTGATGGGATTAAACATGCCAACTAAACATAGTATGTTTAACTGATCCCATAAGCCTAGAAGTTGCAAAAGGTTGCAATTGTCAAGTGTTGACCACCTTGTTAATTTAAATAATGGGATAAAGGTCACCTAACCATCATTTAAATGTAACGTTGGATTCTAGGTTTTATTTATTAATTGTCTATGAGACATAAAAGGGTATTAAGAATTAAAATTTAATATTTTAGAAATACTAATATGAACTTTGTTAATTATTGTAGAAATGGCTACAAACAATAATGCTTCCACCCCGACCGTCCATACCCTATCACTGAGAACTATCTTAGAGTGGGATCGTCTAAAGCATAATAACTTTATGGACTGGTTTCGAAACTTGAGAATTGTTCTAAAGCAAGATAAAAAGGCCTATATCCTTGAAGATCCCATTACTGACAAACCAGACCCCGAGGATGTTGAGGCCAATAATGATTGGCTTCAGTACACTAAGGATTCCATGCAGGTTTCCTGCCTCATGTTGGGAACTATGATTCCCGAACTCCAAAAGGATTTGGAGCATCATGGGGCATATGACATGATTACCCAGTTGAAGGAAATGTTCCTTCAACAAGCTATGGTAGAGCACTTCGAAACGGTTCGAGCGCTTCATGTGTGTCGCATGGAAGAAACCTAATCGGTATGATCTTATGTACTTAAGATGAAAAGCCACATTGATCGCCTCAAGAGGCTTAACTGTCTTGTCTCAAAGGGGTTAGACATAGATTTGATCCTTAATGGCCTAACTAAAAAGTTTGAGACGTTCATAATGAATTACAATATGAACGGGTGGGACAAGAGCATTGGTCAGCTTCACATAATGCTCAAAATAGCCGAGGCAGGGATGGGTAGAAAGGTTCTACCTATTCTCTCGATCAATGAGGGAGGCTATAAGAAAAGGCCATTCCCCGATACCAAGGAAAATGTTGCCAAAGGAAAGGGATACATCAAAGGCAAGGGGAAGGGAAAGGCTAAAACGGAACCTCCAAAGCCTAAGCTTAAAAAGCCTAAGGTAACGGAGAATTATCCATGCTTTGAGTGTGGTGAGATAGGACATTGGAAAAGGAATTGTCCAACCTATCTTAAAGAGTTGAGAAACAAGAGGAATGCTGGGCAAACCTCAGGTACAACTTTCATGATTCATATTGGTTTAAATGTTATTTCTTCAAACGCATGGGTATTGGATACCGGATGTGGAACTCATCTTTGCAATTTGTTGCAGGGGTTCAAAAGAAATAAGCACTTCAAGAAGGGAGACACAAGTCTCTAAATGGGCAACAGAGCAAAAGTTGATGTCGAAGCCCAAGGAGACTATATTTTGAAACTTTCAAATGGTTTGGAAGTTGTTCTTAAGAACATTTTGTATGCTCCTAGTTTGACTAGGAACATAATTTCTGTTTCTCTTTTAAAACAATGCAGTTATGAATTAAAGTTTGTAAACAATGGTATTTATGTTTATGTGGATGATATATTTTATTTTAAGGCAATGCCTTTTAATGGTATCTATGAATTGGTTCATGATGATTCATCCTTTAATAACTCATTATACCAAACAAGCACCAAGAAACTTAAAATGGGTTTAAGTGATTCATATCTTTGGCATTGTCGTCTTTGTCACAAACAAGAATCGGATTCAAACACTTCAAAAAAATGGTCTTTTGGAAACAAATGAAAATGGTTCATTTGATAAGTGTGAATCTTGCTTACAAGGTAAGATGACCAAGTCGCCCTTTAGTGGTACTAACAAGAGGGCAAAAGACTTATTGAGAATCATACATTCAGATGTATGTGGTCCTTTTAAAACAATGACAAGAAATGGTGAAAGATACTTCATTACCTTTACCGACGATTACAGTCGCTATGGTTATGTGTACTTGATGACACATAAATATGAAGCTTTTGAAATGTTCAAAATCCTCAAGAATGAAATAGAAAATCAACTCAACAAATCTATCAAAGTTCTATGTTCAGATAGAGGAGGTGAATAACTCAGTGAGGCTTTTCAGGATCATCTAAGAAGTTGTGGGATGGTCTCACAACTTACTCCACCCGGAACACCACAACGTAATGGTGTGTCTGAAAGGAGAAACCGAACCCTATTGGATATGGTTCGATCTATGATGGCTATAAGCTCACTACCTCTATCATTTTGGGGTTTCGCATTGCTCTCCGCGGCTCGTATTTTGAATATGGCCCCGACCAAGAAAGTGGATTCGACACCTTTTGAAATATGGCATGGAAGAGTTTCATCGCTATCATATTTAAAAGTATGGGGTTGTGAAGCTTATGTTAAGCTAAACACCCAAATCAAGTTGGAAAGTCGTTCCACTAAGTGTATATTTGATGGATATCCCAAAGACTGTATAGGATACTACTTCTTTGATCCAACAGAGCAAAAGGTATTTATTGCTCGAAAGGCAGAGTTCTTGGAAGTTAAGTTCCTTATGGAAGGAATGATGTATAGAACAGTGGAATTTGATGAGGTTCAAGATCCACAAGCCGATACACATTTGGTTAACACTAGCAATCAACAAGAGGTTGTTGATGATGATCAAGAGGTTGATTAATGCATGCAAAACGTTCGCAGATTTGGTAGAGTTAGCATTCCACTGAAAGATATGGATTTTTCATGAATGGATGCTACGTGGTTGACACCGATGAGCCAACTACATACCATGATGCAATGTCCAATTCGGATCATGACAAATGGCTGGAAGCCATGAACGCAGAGATACAATCCATATATGAAAACCAAGTTTGGGAATTGGTTGACCCTCCACTTAACTCCAAACTGGTTGGATGCAAGTAGGTTCTCAAGAAGAAAACGGATAGGCATGGAAACTTGGATACTTATAAAGCAAGACTTGTAGCAAAAGGTTTCACTCAAACTTAAAGGGTTGATTATGATGAAACCTTGACGCCTGTGGCAATGCTAAAGTCAATTAGGATATTATTTGCCATAGCTGCACATTATGACTATGAGATTTGGCAAATGGATGTCAAAACCGCTTTTCTTAATGGGCATCTTGAAGAGGCTGTCCATATGGTTCAGCCTGATGGTTTTGTCGATCCATGGTATCCTAATAAAGTATGCAAGTTAAAGAGATCAATCTATGGATTGAAACAAGCATCGAGAAGTTGGAATCAACATTTTGATAAAGAGATCAAGAAATTTGGTTTCATCAAGAATGCTGACGAGGCTTATTTATATAAGAAGGCTAGTGAGAGCATAATTACATTCTTAGTGTTGTATGTTCATGACATACTACTATTTGGAAATGATATTCCAACCTTGGAAGGTGTTAAAACCTGGCTTGGAAGTTGTTTTTCCATAAAAGATCTTGGTGAAGCCGCCTATATTTTAGGAATAAAGATCTATAGGGACAGATCAAGGCGGTTGATAGGTTTAAACCAAAGTGCATATGTTGATAAAAGCTTGAAAAGGTTCAAGATGGAAAACTCTAAGAAAGGTATGGTACCAATTCAAGGAGGGACAATATTGAGTACATCTCAATGTCCAAGCTCAAAGGATGAGCAAGATCGAATGAAGGACATCCCATATGCTTCTACTATAGGATCCATCATGTATGCGATGATATGCACTAGACCAGATGTGTCATGCGTGTTAAGCATGACAAGCAGATATCAACAGAATCCAGGTATAACCATTGGATGGCTGTTAAAAGTATGTTAAAATACCTTAGGAGGACTAAGGATATGCTTCTAATATACAGATCTGATGAAGAGGAACTCATTGTAAAGGGATACACGGATGCGAGTTTCCAAACTGATCGAGATGATTCTCGATCACAATCGGGGTATGTATTCATTATAAATGGAGGAGCAGTGTCCTGGAAGAGTTCAAAGCAGGATGTGGTAGCATTGTCCTCTACAGAATCCGAATACATAGCCGCCTCATTAGCAGCTCAGGAAGCTGCATGGATAAAGAATTTATTGCCGATCTAGGGGTGGTCTCTACCATTCAAGAACCCCTAGAAATCTTTTGTGATAACGAGGGTGTGATTGCTCAAATCGAGGAACCCCATGCGCATCAAAAGACTAGACACATTGAGCGGAGATTCAACTACATAAAGGATGAAGTTGAAAAAGGAAAGATATGTATTCGTAAAGCTCACACTGATCAAAACATTGCGGATCCACTCACAAAGCTCCTTGAAAGGGCAAAGCATGAAAATCATACTTGTGCCTTAGGACTTTGATATTCTAGTGATTGCAATTGATCTGTTTAGTACTTAAAAGTTTGGAACAATCGTAATATTTTAACTCTTTTATATATTTATGATATTTTTAGTTATGTTCCTTTTAGCATGTTTACATCCATGAATATGTTTATTATTATAAATGTTCGTAGTCGGTCCTGTTTATGGGAACAAATATGAACGCAAGAGTATTATGAACATGGATTGGTGGATATTCATAAGGCATGAATATAGAGCAATTGGTTGCTGCCAACGTTCATAGATATTTGTAGGATACGAATATTGGACTGACCCACGTCTCTACTACATGGAATCTTCTTGATTGATCATAAGTAAATTTGAGTAAAGATGAATATCATATGGTATCCTCCGACCTGAGATACGTATTGGGTTTTGATATTCACCAAGTGTTATACCTTGAGCTAGTTCTTCACTGCTCTGAAATAATGGACAGTACATAAGGCTATGTTCAGGTGTGACACAAGGAATGATCATTCTGTGTCCTTGGATTTCACATAACACTTAATCAGGCCTGATTAAGGTTTTGATATTCACCAAGTGTTATACCTTGAGAGCAAGATGTATAAGGCCTGATTAAGTGTTATGTTAAATCCAAGGACACAGAATGATCATTCCTTGTGTCACACCTGAACATAGCCTTATGTACTGTCCATTATTTTAGAGCAAGAAGATTCCGTGTAGTAAAATTTGAACTCGGGTCAGTCCAATATTCGTATCCCATAAATATCTATGAACCTTGGCAGCAACCAATTGCTCTATATTCATTCCTTATTAATATCCACCAATCCATGTTTATAATAGTCTTACGTTCATATTTGTTCCCACAAACATGACCGACTACAAACATTTAGAATAATAAACATATTCATGGATGTAAACATGCTAAAAGGAACATAACTCAAATTATCACAAATATATAAAAGAGTTAAATATTACAATTATTCAAAACTTTTAACTACTAAACAGATCAATTCCAATCACTAGAATATCAAAGTCCTAAGGCACAAGCGTGACTTTCATGCTTTGCCCTTTCAAGGAGCTTTGTGAGTGGATCCGCAATGTTTTTATTGGTGTGAACTTTACGAATACATATCTTTCCTTTGTCAACTTCATCCCTTATGTAGTTGAATCTCCGCTCAATGTGTAGTCTTTTGATGCGCACGGGGTTCCTTGATTTAACACCCGGTTATTCTTAAAGAAATGAAGAAATAATAAAAGCAAAGGAAAAGAGAGAAAATGTAAGTTAACCTAAGTAAAGGGGTTAAAAGTGTCAAAATGGCAAAATGTCAAAATGTTGGTACAAAAGTGGGCATGGCCACCCACTCTTGCCTGCACACTTCTTTCATTTTGTTCTAGAGAGAGAAAGAAAGCAGAAAAACTCTCGGAAGTTTTAGAAGAAGCAAGAACTTTGAAGTTTTTGGTAAGAATTCTTGGTGTTGTGATGTTATAAATAGTTCTAGTCTCGGTTATATGCTTATATGTTTATGTATGTTCGGGTGTGTGTGTGTTTATGGTGGTTTTTAGGTGTTCGAACTCATTGCACACGAGTTTAAAAAGGAAGACACACCCAAAGTTGTACAAGGTGAGTTCTAGGCCCCGTATTTTATTTGTTTTAAACGTTTTGGGGCTAAAAATGTATGTAAAACCGTTTTTACAAAGATCATTTTGAACACCCGTATGTAATTATGTGTGTATGATAACGTTCTGATGGTGGTTATGCGTTAGTTATACTTAGAATAGTGTTATTAAGCTTAGAACATGTAAGAAAAATGATTGGGATTGATAATATGTTAAAACATGCTAAACAGGTTGCCTAACCACCTAAACAGTACCCCAACCGTCTGAAATTCGCCTTAGAATAGGCTAAGTTAGCCTAAGCGTCTCAACAGGACCCTACCTCCTGAACAGTACCCCAGCCGTCTAGAAATACCTTAGAAAATTCTAAGAGCGAGCCCAACCACCTGAACAGTAGCCCATGCGTCTGAGGTTTTGACTCAGGCGCCTAAGTGAGGGACAAACGTCCAAATAATGCCCATGCGTCAAGGATTCCCTAAATGTCTAAATTTTGAACCGTCTGAATAGGGCCCGTGCGCCTAAACAGGCCCATGCATCTAATTGAAAAAGAGACTGTCAAGTCCAGATGTCTGCATAGTGGCAAAACGTCTGAACAAGGCAGAAGCGCCCAAATAGTGCCCATACGTCTAGACCCTTAGAATAATTTTCTGAAATTTTGAGCAAAAAGAATCATTAGAGTTTGACCCAAGTTTGACTTAGGGTTTTTAACTATTATCATATTTGCATAATTATAAGTTGTTCCTATAATCCTAATGATTATTATTGCGTGACTTATGTGATGTGCCGATGATCATAAATGCAAGTAATATCTTTAACATAGTGAAAGAGAAATAACAAAGAGAAGTGGAACTAAATTGAAAAAGTTAACAAGTCTTGCAAGCATATAGGAGGTGCACGACCATGTTGTCGTTAGCTCAACTGTGATGCTGGTTAGCTACCCCTTATGCTCACTGGGCCAATCATTTGAGATTGGCGGACCTTTGTAGCATGCCCTAGGTGACTGGGCCGGCCTTGTATACAGTAATTCAGACAATAAACTCTAGGGGGCCCAACACATGTTTCTCCGCGCACATAGTTTAGGGTATTGCTCCTTGATCCACATAGACAGTGAAAGATAAAGTTAAAAGAGTACATAATAAACAAGGCATATAGTAAAGAAAGAAAGCATTACCTTGTTGTATAGTTAACATGTGCTCACATACAAGAGTAAGAGATGTATTTTTACAAAAAGAGTATTTCCATATATACATATTACACAAGATATTTTTAATACTTACAAAACTAGAACTCAATCAGCAACACTGACTTTTATACATTTTCAGTTGGCAGGTAATTATTGCTGAGGATGGCATGAGGGTGAAGCTGCTCGGTAGGGAAAGTCTGACATCCATTCTGAAGTCATGATATTGTTGTTTTGTAATGCAATTAAACAATCTTTTGTAACTTTAACATTGTTGTATTGCTTAACAACAGTATCTTTTTAAATAATAGAGAATGGTTTTGCTCACATAATTCCGCTGTGTATTTAATGAAATGTATATCAACTTGTTTATGTGCGATGAATGACCAACTGTGAGGTGCCCGGGAACGGGGCCTTACAATTTGGTATCAGAGCCATAGTTTAAGTGAATTGGGTATTGTTTTCAAAAACCTAAACTTAAACTGAAAATGGGACAAATGGGGGATGTCAGCCCGAGAAGCTACGTGCCATAAGGTATTTCTTTTCCTAAAGTTAATCATTATATTGTGCCTGTGCTATTCGACTTATGTGTTCTTAGTAGATTTAGATACTGATGTAGTCAGGATAGGAAATGCTTGGGGTGTGAAGAGTAAAGTAAGTGGCTAATCACAATGGCCACTATAATTAGGGACTTACTATACAAAACATAAACTGAGCTATTGCCTTGAATGACTATGTTATTGTTTGAATCTTATAGCATCTAGGAAATGGCTGGACAGAAGTCTTCCAAGGCCTCTAGAGGCAGAGGTCGGCCACGTGTGACTAGGAGTAGTGCTAAGACTCCTGAGACGGCTCGTGACAACCTAGAGATTGATGGCCGAAGCGAGGAAAACAAGAATGCTAGCCTGAACGCCTCAACTAGGGAGGCGATTGCTAATGAAGTGCACCAGGTCATGCAGAAAGTTTTACCGTCTGTGGTGACTGAAGTCATCAGTATTGTGAGAAGCGAGGAGAGAAAGGAGAAGGAGAATAGGAAGGGATCAACAGGCAAGGGAAGCAGAGGGGAGGAAGAACGACTAGAGCCTGAGACTGTATTGTCTGACGAAGAGGAAGACGATGTAGTAGGGGTGACGACCAAGGGGTGCAGTTATGGGGCATTCCAAAGGTGCAAGCCCCCGACCTTCGGTGGCAATGGCAGTGCTGCTGCCGCTAACCGTTGGGTAAGAGAAATGGAGACGGTGTTGGAAATCAGTGAGTGTTGTGAAGACCATAAGGTGAAGTTCGTGACTCACTCCTTTGTTGACTCAGCGTTGTGTTGGTGGGACAACATTGTCCAAGCTGAGGGTGCCAGAGCCATCGGTAAGATGCAATGGAAGGACCTGAAACAGCCGGTGGTTGAGTAATTTTGTCCCCACCGGGAACTTGACAGGATCGAGAGGGAGTTCCTGCAACTTGAGGTGTGAACCATGACCCACTAGGAGTACACCACTAAATTTATTGAAATGGCGAGGCTGGTACCGGATCAGGTGACGTTGGTGTCAAGGAAGATCAATAGGTACATCCAATGACTGCCGACTGATATTCGCAGGCATCTAATTGCTGCTCAGCCAGGTACCTTTCGATCAGTGGTGGACTTGGCGGGTAGGTTGTATGATGAGCGAGAGGAGACTGTTGTGGAGGTGAAGAAGACGAGTGGTGCTGATAAAAGCTGGAATGGGAAGAGGTTTGGGCGTGGTGGTTTCACCCCAAACAACAAGAGGATGAAGGTGGATGATCGCATGATGTCGACAAGCTCAGGGTCGAAGAAGTGTGGCAAGTATGGAAGGGAGCACATTGGCGAGTGTAGGTTGGGGCTGAATGTATGCTTCAGGTGCAGTAGGCCCGGCCACATTGCTAGAGTTTGTAGGGTGCTGAAGTGTTATAACTGTGGCGAGGAGGGCCACACGACAAAAGACTGTAAGAAGCTGAGGGCGGAGAGCAATGGGGTGAAGAAGAAGCTGGAGGAAAGAGGGCAGAGGGCAAGTGCTAGAGCTTAGACCATGACCCTGGAGGAAGCCAGAGTGGATCCCAATGTCGTGTCAGGTATGTTTCTAGTAAATCAAATTTGTGCCTCTTTATTGTTTGATTCTGGTGCTAGTAGAAGTTTTATTTCTACTAACTTCTATGCTAAGTTGTTTGCTAGCAATAGGAGTATTAGTGAGCCTTTTGACGTAGAAAATACTATCGGTAAGTCCACTAGAGTTACTGAGGTAATAGAGGACTGTGCCATAGAGTTAGAAGGTCATAGGTTTGCTGCTAAGTTACATGTGATGCCCCTAGGTGGATTTGATGTAGTGCTAGGGATGGATTGGTTAGCAACCTATGAAGCAAACATCATATGTCCTAAGAAAATGATTCGGCTAGTTGCGCCCGATGGAAGTTTAGTGACGGTTTATGGAGATCACGTTACTACGATTCCAAAGGTGATTTCGATGGCATTGGCGGGAGAATGCATGAGACGTGGATGTAGTGCTTATTTGGCCTACGTGAAGGATGTGGACATGTCAACACCAAAATTGCCCGATGTGCCGGTGGTGTGTGACTTTCCCGATGTGTTTCCAGAGGACTTATCAGGCGTGCCACCGAATCGCGAAATCGAATTTCAGATTGACTTGATACCCAGTGCTTAGCCTATCGCTAAGGCACCGTATCCTGATTTATTCTAGGAGCGAGGAAGAACATGCCGGCCACATACGCGAGGTGTTGGAGACACTTAGGAGAGAGAAGTTGTATGCCATATTCTCCAAGTGTACTTTCTGGTTGCGCGACGTTCAATTTTTGGGTCATGTCGTTAATGCTGAAGGGATAATGGTAGACCCGGCAAAGGTTGAGGCGGTGATGCAATGGAAGTCACCAAAGACGCCATCTGAGATTCGTAGCTTCTTGGGGTTGGCGGGCTACTACAGGAGATTTATTCAAGACTTCTCCAAGATAGACTCACCTTTGACATAGTTTACTCGCAAGGATGTAAAGTTTGTGTGGTGTCCAGAACATGAGAGTGCTTTTGAGGAGTTGAAGACGAGACTAACACAAGCTCCTGTCTTGACATTGCCCGAGGGAAGTGAAGACTTAGTGGTGTATTCAGATGCATCTTATTCTGGGCTAGGTTGCGTATTGATGCAACGTGGAAGGGTGATAGCCTACTCATCCCGACAGCTGAAGACCCACGAAGCCAACTATCCCACGCATGATCTAGAACTAGCTGCGGTGGTTTTTGCGTTGATGTTGGTACACATGTCCCCGGTTCTAGTCTACTGATCTTAAATGCAATAGACTTTCATCTTCTAACACATATGTAATGTTGAATCAATGTAATGAAAAACTCTTCAGTCAATGTTTGATTGATTGGTTAATGTCATATCTATTAATATTGTTTGTTGTTACACGCATATATGAACATGTTATATAGGTTATAGAGTTGTTAGACATGTTCCGAATCATTTAAGGTTCAAGAATGTGTTTAACTAAGTAATCTGAGTTAGTCGCACGACTGGACCATGCAAGTGGGCCAATCGCATGACTGAACCAGGTGATTGAGTCAATCGCACTACTGAGTCATAAGACTGACTCAGTCGTACGAATGGTTCAGTCGTATGACTCAGTCGCACAACTGAGCCAGTCGTTTGGCTCAGTCGTACGAATGAGAACTGTAACCTATAAATAACACTTAATTCGTGGAAAAACATAACACTTCAAGAATTATCAACCCTAGCCGTTCCTGTTCGTCCAGAGAGTCCCTTCCAACTTCATAGAACGTTTCCGATCGATTCTAATCAATTGTTAACGTATTCTCATCGTTAGTTTTGATCGGATTAACGTTCTCCCTGATTGGATCGCCAATCAAATAGGATTCCGCACTATTTGATCTGGTTTCACGTTTGAATCAGTGAGTACTCCGTCCGTACACTGTCCTAACAAGTGGTATCAGAGCCTTGGCTCTATATTCTTCGTTGATTCAATCTTGTTTTTGAAAAAGTCAACGTTTTTAAGCGAAAAGATCCTTTCTTTCTGCTCAAAATGAAGTTTTTATGTGTGCATGTTCTGAAAATTGAGTCTTTTTCGAGATGCAGCCTACTAGGGTGTCAAAAATTTCGTTTTAGGTCAAGGTGTGTGAAAAATCTTGATTTTAGCAGTCTCAGTCGCACGATTATCTCAATCGCACGACTAAACTCCAATCGCCCAGTCCAATCGTATGACTGAACTCAATCGCTCGTTCAATCACACGATTGACTCAGTCGGTCTGTCCAGTCACCCACAACAGCCTTAATCGCCTGCCCAGACGTACGACTCAGTTCAATCGCACAGTGATTGTCTCAGTTGCCTCTCAGTCGCCCATCTCAGTCGCCTACACAGTTTGTTTTTCAAGTTAAAGACTAAGACAAAATGGACTCAGAGAACTTCGCATTCTCAGCAGGAAAGGACTCAAGGATCCAGAACCTTTTGCTACTGGAAAATGAGATTGGGAACCATAATAAACCACCTAAGCTACTGTCTATTGATGAATTTCCTCAGTGGAAGCAAAGATTTGAAATTCATCTAAATGGAGTGGATACCAATCTCTGGAACGCTATTAAAACTGGCTACAATATGCCAGTTGGTGCTGATGGAATACCCCTGACTTTGAGTGGTCCGAGTGATGCACAAAAGGTTGCTTATAATGCAGAGAAGAAAGCTTACGCAAGTCAATTCCCAAATACATCTTCCATCAATATTCAGAACACAAGCAGAGTAAAAAATTATAGGATGCTCTTGTGAAGAGATACAATGGTAATTCAACACTTAAGTCACTAACGGCAAAAGCGTTGAAGAAAGAATTTGACAACTTCTCTTCTATGGGGAATGAATGCTTGGATGATATCATCGATCGCTTCTACCATTTAATGAGTGAACTTCACACTCATGGTGTTACAACGTCTAAGGAAGAAAAAGTGACAAGCTTGGCTGATGGGCTACCAGAGAAGTGGGATTCGTTCATTTCCACTCTTCGATATAACTCAGTGCCGGAGACTTTAGATATAAATGATTTCATACTGAAACTGAGAGAAGAAGAGGTGAGGCACAAGTACAGGACAAAGAAAGGAGCGTACACTCAAGATCCATCTCTCTACAACGTTACCCCTACTTCAACTGCTAAATCCTCCAGCGCTCCTCTGCAAACTGCTTTTGTGTCCAATACATCATCTGAAACTGAACAAAGCTCATCGTTCGGTGGTGAGTCACATGTGCCATCAGGGGTTCAACAAAGCTCTACAGTTACTCAATCAACTAAGTTAGTGATAGAAAATTTGGGAAAAGTAACTGTGGAAGTGGCTAAGGAGCACATGGACCTACTTGCTGCTGTGGTTCATTCCTATGATGGTTTAGTAGCAGGGAAAATTGGAATTTGTCACCTGGCTGATGAAGACTACGAGCAGGTGGATGAAAATGAACTAGAGAGGATGGACATAATATGGGCTCTCGCAAGTGCTGTGCGACGAGCAAAGAAGTTTGTGAAGAAGACAGGACAGAATCTGGTGGCTACCAAAGATACTACTTTTGGATTTGACAAGTCCAAAGTCACCTGTTTCAACTGTGGAGAAAAGGGCCACTTCAAGCGGGAATGTGTTAAACCGAAGAAGACCGGCAATGGGAACCCGTTCTCGTCTTTCAACAAACAAGAGAAAGAGAAAAAGACAGCCTCAACAAGCAGTGACTCAAAGGCAATGGTTGCTCAAGGTGATGAAGGACAGGACTGGTCCTTACGATTTTTATCTGATAGTGAAGCCAACATTGCATCTGTTGAAATCTGAATGAGGACTCAGCGAGTGAGGGGAAGAACTCAGTTGAGAATGATACTGCTGATATGGATGAGACCTTAGCTGCTGTAAATCAAATTGTTGAAAATGAGCTGAATGCTGAATCTGAAGCACAACCAAAGTCTCAAAATGCTTTCATGGCCGGAACGTCTACATCGGCACAGGTAGCATCAAAAGATGAACTTTTTGCTAAACATGCTTGTGTTGAACGTGATAAATTTAGGGAAAGCATTGATGTGAAATTTGCTAGGTTATTAGATCACAATGATAACTTAGTAAATGACTTAAAATTGTGCACAGAGGAAAACAGAGTTTTCAAACAAAATGAAAGTAGCTATAAGGAAAAGATTGATGCATTAAAGAAACAGTTAAAAGAAACTGAAGTTGTTGCATTCAACCAAGAAAATGACATTAAGTTGTATTTAAAGACTATTGAAGAAACTAAAAAGGAAAAAGCAATTTTACAATTTGAAAATGAGTCTTTAAAAAAAAACTTCACAGTCTTGCTAGTTCTTCACATATTTTGAAAAACTTGGTTAAGGAACGCAACAACGGGGAGGGTTTGGGTTATAAGGTTGTGCCTCCACCACATGAGATTCTTTTGAACACCAAACAACGTCCAATCAATAATAATCCAATAAAGGACCATATGGTGACAACTCCTCTGGTCAGTGATCCGGACACAGCAGTTAAACCTGTTCCTCCGGCTGCTGATCAGACAACATCAACATCAGGCACAACTGGTAAAAACATCACGGAAAACCGGGTGGAAGAGAATGTTCATGAATCTCTTGGGTTGGGTTCAAAATTTGCTATTACACAACCTAAGATTTCCAAAACCACTCAAACTAAACCGGTTAAGAAAGATAACACTAATCTTCAACGACAAGCTAATCATAATGTTAAACAAGTAAAATTTGTCAAGGAATGTGAAAATCAAAAGACTGAGACCAAAAAATCCTTACCTTAGGTCTACTCCCCACCCCACAAGAGATCTTCTAGTCCTTTTGAAAGGAGATCCTGTTACACTTGTGGTCAACGAGGTCACATCTCTTCTAAGCTATCAGACACCTAGGATTAAGATTGAACTGGAAAAAGAAGTTAAACAGTTCCCAAAACAGAGATCTAAGACTCCTGTTAGGTCTAACACACCTGCTAGGTCTTATACATCTCCTCAACACCACAGATAACACAGACAAGTCACTGGCAAGTCTGTGATGCCTAAGGTGAAACCTGTTTTGGAAACTAAACCAAAGGTTCAAACTATCAATCAGTCAACTGTTTATCACAAACAATCCTTTCATAAGGATGGTTTATGGAAAGCAAAAACGTCTGATGTGTCTGAAAGTAGTGACAAATTGAAGGTTGAGATACCACCATCTGATAAAGGACAATGGGTTGAGTTCATAATGTGTGATGCCTCTGGGAAACCCAAGCCAGTCAAGGCTTAGGTCCCCCTCCTTAACTAATTGTTTTCTATTATATGCAGGTTGCCCGCTATAGTGCGTCTACCAATACATGGATTCTAGATAGCGGAGCTTTCAGGCATATGACGGGAAATAAGTCTCTCCTTTTCAATGTCAAACAAATTAAAGGGGGACACGTTTCCTTTGCTGGTAACAGAGGAGGATACCTTACCGCTCAAGGAGAAATAGGTAATGCAAAGGTAAGATTTGATAAAGTCAATTTTGTTCAACAATTGGAAAACAATTTGCTTTAAGTGTCTCAGATATGTGACAAGGGCTTCAAAGTGATGTTTGACAATCGCAAGTGTTACATTCTGAAGAAAGAGATGGAGATACCAGAGGAGCAGGTATTAATGTCAGTGTCCAGGTACAATGATTTATATGTATTGGATGTCTAATGCTTCTACTTCTGAGTCTACGGTTCAGTGTTTCTTGTCCAAAGCAACAGAGAAGGAATCCATCTCATGGCACAGAAGAATGGGACACATTAATCACAGGAAGATGAATCATCTGATTCATAACAATTTAGTTGAGGGAGTTACTGTCAAGAACTTCAAACTTCCTGATTTCTGTGTCTCATGCAAAAAGGGAAAGCAGACTAGGAAATCTCACAAGACCAAACACGTCAATTCTATATAGATGCCCCTGGAGTTACTGCACATGGATCTATTAGGTCCTGTAAGCATGAAGAGTATCGCCGGAGACTGGTACTGCTTTGTAGTCACAGATGACTACTCACGCTTCTCCTGGGTGACGTTTCTGAAAGCTAAGTCAGAAACGTGTGAGTCATTCAAGGTGCTCGTCACAACACTGGAGTCCCTCTACAAACTGAAGGTAAGGAAGATTCGTTCAGACAATGGAACGGAGTTTAAAAATCAGTGGATGGATGCCTTCTACAAAGAGAAGGGAATTGTGCATCAGTTCACCTCGGTATACACACCACAGATGAATGGAGTTGGTGAACGAAAGAATTGGAGCTTGATCGAGACTGCACGGACTATGTTGGCGGATTCTAAGCTACCAATACAGTTCTGGAATGAAGCGTTTGCCAATGCTTGCTACACACTTAATCGTGTGCTAGTAGTCAAGAGGCATGGGAAGACTTGCTATGAGTTGCTTCAGAAGCGCAAACCGAACCTGGAGTATCTAGAACCATTTGGAGCTCCATGTACATTGTTGAAGAAGACTTAGGAGGGCAAGTTTAGCGAGAAAGCCGATCAAGGGATTTTTCTAGGATACAGCATACCAGACAAACGGGTTTACAACAACTCGACAGGTCAGGTAGAAGTGTGGTGCAATGTAGATGTACAAAGATACACCACCCCCGCTGCTGGGAAAGGTCCATCGTCATTCTTCGATTATGATGGATTTTTCAAATCCTTTAACCTTCCTCAGCTTGATTCAGATGATGAGATTGCTACTCAAATGATGTACGATGTTCTAAATACACCAAATCTGGATATAAGCAATACAACACCTGCCAGTGCTACTTCGGGATCTTCGACTCCTGCTCAGGACGAGAGTGATGACTCATCAGATGATGAAGAAGCAGCTCGACTGGCATCGAGCATAATGTAAATCAAGAATTGGCTCATCAGCTGCTGAACCAGCGTCGGGAAATCCGGATACTGAACCTGCAGTCACAAATCTTGATTCTGAAGTTGTCATTCCTACGACACCAGTGACTAGGATCAGTTTGCATCATCCTCCCACGTCTATCATTGGGGATATTCAATCCGGTGTGCAGACACGAAATCAGCTATATTCTGCTGACTATGCTGCAGTCATGGAAAAGGGATACGTCAATGACGGGGCTTTCTCATGTTTTGTTTCACAAATCGAGCCTAAGTACGTCAGTGACGCACTGAAGGATGAGGCCTGGGTCAATGCTATGCAGGAAGAGCTGCTACAATTCAAGAAACTTGGAGTGTGGACACTCGTTGACAGGCCAAAAGGCGTGAAAGTGATTGGTACCAAATGGGTACTGAAGTGCAAGAAGGACGACCAAGGTGTTGTTATCAGAAACCAAGCACGATTGGTTGTACAAGGATTCAGACAAGTCGAGGGAGTCGACTACAATGAAGTGTTTGCACCAGTGGCACGAATGGAAGCGATTTGGATATTTCTGGCCTACGCATCCTACATGAAGATCAAAGTTTATCAACCGGATGTTAAGAGTGCATTCCTTCATGGGGAAATCCGTGAGGAAGTATACGTTAGTCAACCCGAGGGATTCGAGGATCCTTATCATCGGGACAGAGTCTACATGTTAGACAAGGCTCTGTATGGGCTACATCAGGCTCCTCGAGCCTGGTATGAGAAGCTCTCCACCCATCTATTGAAACACGGCTTTCGCAGGGGTGTGATTGACTGTATATTGTTCATTAAAGAAAAGGATGGTGATTTGCTTATGGTGCAGGTCTATGTGGATGACATCATCTTCGGTTCCAGAAACGAAGAGTTGTGCAAAGAGTTCGAATCTGTGATGAAGGCAGAGTTTGAGAGGAGTGCCATGGGAGAAATGAAGTTCTTCTTGGGATTACAGGTGGATCAAACACCAATCGGTATTTTCCTACATCAGACAAAGTATGTCGGCGATATTCTGAGTCGGTTTGATATGGAAAACATCACTGTTGACGGTACCCCTCTCGCCACAAATCATGATGTGGCTCCTGATGAGAATGGGGATTTGGTGGATGCCACTACGTATCGTGGGATGATCAGATCTCTCATGTATCTCACTGCCTCGCATCCAGATATCATGTATGCTACATGTTTATGCTCCAGATATCAAGCGAAACCTAAAGTAAATCATTTGATTGGGGTGAAGAGGATCTTTCGTTATCTGGAGGGTACTCCAACTCTGGGGTTGTGGTATCCTCATGATTGACTTTGAGCTAACTGCGTACAGCGATTCAGACTATGGCGGTTGCAAGATGAACTTCAAGTCAACATCAGCAGGGTGTCAGTTCTTTGGAAGGCGGTCAGTCACGTGGCAATGCAAGAAGCAGACCTCGGTTGCATTATCAACCTATGAAGCTGAATATGTTGCTGCTGCAAGTTGTTGCTCTCAGATCATCTGGATCCAACAGCAAATGTGAGACTACGGTTTGTAATTTCTGACACACCTATATATGTTGATAACTCTGCTGCCATAGTTATGACTAAAAATCCGGTTCAACACCCTAAAACAAAACACATCGGCATAAAGTATCATTTCATACGTGACTGCTATGAAAAACAATTAATTGATGTGGTTAAAATAAACACGGATTTTCAACGCGCTGACCTCTACACCAAACCATTTGATAAACCTAGATTTTTCTATCTGTTAGAGGTCAACGGTGTTAAAAAGAAAAGTGATGTTATCTCAGAAGACACAGACGCGTAGTCCGACACATGTGTAATTGTTGGGCCAAAAGAACCAATGAGCCAAGATCAGGAAAACCTCTAAGTCCCACATGACATCGCAACAACTGCTGAAGACCTTCATCAGCAGTTTGACAAAATCTAAAGAATCAACAGCTGAAGATCAAAGATCTGAAGTACAACAGCTGAAGATCCCAAAGTACTGAAGATAAGTACTGAAGTCTAAAGTACTAATAAACACAAGTACTGAAGACTTCAAGTACTGAAGACAAGTGCTGAAGATCAAAGTCTGAAGAGCTGAAGAACTGAAGATCAAGAGCTGATGCACAAAGTCTGGAGACAACGACTGAAGACATCAGCTGATGACAACTACTGAAGTCATCAGCTGATGAATCATCTGAAGGTTAAAGTCTGAAGACCAAAGTGCTGAAGCTTCAGAGCTTGTCACAACAGCTGAAGAAGTCTTCTTCAGTTGTTGTGATGGTTTTTGCTTTCAGTAGTTTTATATTTTTCCTTTCAGTAGTTTGTACAACAGCTGAAGAGTTTGCTCTTCAGCTGTTATAGTTCAGTAGTTGTAAACGACTGAGAAGTTTGTTCTTCAGTCGTTGTAGCTTTTCAGTAGTTTCCTTTTCAGTACTTGTAATAGATAGAACACTTAGGAATTTTGAAAGAAGATGTCAGCTGTTGTGACATCTTCAGTAGTTTGTGTTCTATCAGTAGTTAGTTAAATAACTGTAAAATGTCAGTGGAATCTGACAACAGTATGGGTCTTTTGCCTATAAAAGGGCAGTGACCTGATTGTATTCCACGCCGAAACATGTGAAATAAACAGAATATTATTCCTTTTTATGCAGAATTATTCCCTCTACAAATTACTTTACATGCAATATTCCTTATGTTCTTGCATTAATTGCTAATTATCATGCTAAATCCGCTGCGAACATAATCTAATTGATCAAACTAGAGGCTGAGATCCTGTCAAATGGTATCAGAGCGGGTTAATCATTGATCGATTTCACTATTGATCTTTTGAAACTGCTCTTTTGATCTCTACGTTTGATCGAATTAGCAATTTGCAAGAATTAGCTATAGAGAGAGAGATTCTGCTGTTTCTGGCCGTAAACTTGAGGTTCTCTGGTGGTTTTGAGCTATATTTGTTTTGTTTAAATTTGAGTTTGACTAATAACTGAGATGACTACACCAACAAATGATCCTCACAATACTGGTTCCTCAACCAAGCCTCCGATGCTTGTGAGGAATGAGTATAACATATGGCAACGACGTATGCTTCACCACTTGTCTGTCAACAGCGCTGGTTGTTGGAAGTCAGTGGTGCATGGACCATACAAGCCTATGGTGAGCGTCCCTGAATCTAATGAACAGGTTCCGAAGAAACCTGAACAATATTCGGACGAAGATCTAAAGCTGTTCGAGATTGATGCTAGAGCCCATGGAATTTTAGCCATGGCTATTCCAAATGAGATTTACTCAGGGCTTTTGCATCATGAGACTGCTCATGACCTATGGGTTGCTCTAAAGGAACAATTTGGAGGAACTGATTCGGTCTTAGCAAGCAAAGGAAATCCTCGCCCAACAATATGAGACATTCTCATATAGAAAGGGTGAGACTCTGACCCAGCAGTTTGAGCGGTTCTCTTGTTTGATTTCTGAGCTGAAGATGGTCAAACAAGAGTACTCCAACAGCCAGATGAACAACAGGTTCCTCAGATCACTACCTGAGAGATGGGACACTTATACCATTGTCCTACGCTCCAGTGCAAATCTGGAAACTCTATCTCTCACCCAACTTCATGGGAAACTGCTCACATTTGAGAGAGAGATAGAGCTAAAGAGGAAGCTGTCCACCTCTGGCAAGCTCGCTCATGACTTTGTTCAAGGAAATGCTGCCTTGATAAGTCAGGAGTCTGAATATGCTTCATCAGAGACTTCTTATGATGAGCATATTAATTTCTCTACCAACTCTGAACAAGCTTTTGTTGGTGTAGGTAGTAGTTCAGGAGGCAGCAGTGACAACTGGTGCTTTTTGATGGATGATTTGAAGGGCATTCCAGATGATGATCTGGAGGAGATGGATATTTTTAGCCAAATGGCAATGATCAATATCAGATCTCAAAAGTTCTACAAAAGAACTGGTAGGAAATTCCCTGGTCTCTCTGGCAAAACCAAAGTTGGTTTTGACAAGAGCAAGTTGAGGTGTCACAAGTGCCAAAGGCTTGGACACTTTGCTAGAGAGTGTAGATCATCTGGATCTAACTCCTCTGCACCCTTTGTGACTTTTCCAAGCAATAGCTCACAGCACATAGGGCAACCTTCCTCTAGTTCTGGTCATCCATCACAAGCACAGGCATCACCTGCTTATTTTGTGCCTCAGGGGTATATGCCATACTCTTACCCCTGCTACTACGTGCCTCAGCCCAGTCAAACTCAAGCACTTTCTGCTCAACCACCACAGGCTCTTCCTGAGCCTCAGTCTTCCCCATCTCATCATCAAACACAACCTCAAAACACAGCTTCTTCACCCCAGGAGTTGTTGACTGGAGTAGTCTACCAGATGATCTATCTGGTCAGGAACAACAACTCCAAGGTGCTGGTCAACATGGTGGTGATAGTCCTTTCGGAAATCTTGCTCTGATGGCCCTTGAGTCTGTTGAGGGGTCATCATCCAATGCCTCATCACAGGTATCATCTAAGGCCAAGGCCAAGCTTTGTTCTGAATCATGCATAGCAGCATTTGCTTCTATTAGAGAAGCAAATGTAGCTTTAATAGATAAAAATCTTGAGCTAGAGCACACTATTTCCAAAAGAAAAGCGATTTTGAGGCTGCACTAAAAGAGAAAAATGATGAGATTTACAAGCTTAAATGTCAAATCAAAGATGGTAAAGCTAGGGAAGATGTACTTCTAGAGAAGTACAGAGACCTCAAGGAAACTCTTGCAAACACCCAAGTAGAGTGTGATCGATGGGTGCAATCATGCAAGGGTTTTGAAATGCTTCTTAAGAAGCAATCAGCTTCTAATGTGAAGTTTGGGATTGGTTATAATCACACTGCTCCTCCTACAGATTTTACTTCAAGAGCAGAAGTTGAATCTGATGGGAGAGCAATAACCAATCCTTCTCATCATGTGACCTACTATCTTCTGATTCAGCATCATCAGAGATAGAAGTCAGCAACCAATCAGCTGATGCTACAAGAGCTGATGGTTCAAATGCTGACCGTCACATGATCAAAAGGTTGATCAACTCAGGTGTTGTCTCTAGAAGTACTGAAAGTACTGGAGAGCAAGTGATAACACCTGAAGTTCAAACCTCAACCACTGCCAGCACTGAAGAGAAGAAAACTGACAGTAGAAAAGGTTTGAAAACAACTAAAGAAGAGGTCAGGAAAGCAGGTACTAAAGGGAAGAAAACTGCTAGTACTGATAACAAACAGCTGAAGAACAAGTCTTCAGCAGTTTCATCTTCTTTGGTTGATGGTCAACACAAGATAAAGAAGAAGCCATGTGAGATATGTGTTTTGTTCAATCATCTTACTGATGATTGCTGTACAAAAGGGGTTCCAAACTCAAACAAAAGGAGAAAATTAAAGAGCTAATAAATACAATGAAAAATGAGTTTGAAACCAAGTTTGTACTAGCAACATCAAAGCCTGAAATCCCTAAGCCCAAAGCTAAATCTAAAAAGAAAGTAGGGGTTACTCAGGCAACAGCTGAGGTTGCTTAAAAGAAGATGGTGCAACATAGGAATCCATCATCAGCAAGTCCCAATGTGTCTGAAGAGTTGAAAGCTTTATCACAAAGTCAGACACAACTGGTGATGATGGTTCAGCATCTAATGGGAAGAGTCAACCATTTAGATGCTCCTGTGTTGAAACCACAGAAAAGGAAGTCCAAGCCAAAGGGTTCCTCTTCTACACCATCTTCTTCACCTCAGGCTGTTACACATAACACACCGTTAGTGCTACACTTGTAGTTGAGAACAGACCCAAAACCAAACAGGTTTGGGTCTCTAAAACTAACTAACATGTGGTTATGATTGCAGGGTTCTTCAACATGCCAAAGAAGCATCTGGTATGTAGACAGTGGAGGATCTATGCACATGACAGGAAGCAGCTCCCTTCTTAATGACTACTCTCAAGGAAAGAAGGGATTTGTCTCCTTTGGCAATGATGCAAAGGGTTACATCATCGGAAAAGGCTTTGTTTCCAATGGGGAAATAAGGTTTGATGATGTTAACCATGTGGAGAATCTCAAGTACAACCTCTTGAGTGTCAGTCAAATGTGTGATAAAGGCCATATTGCCCTTTTCACAAGCAAGAACTGTCGGATTCTGTCATCCAAAGTTCTAAATTTGATTGACAAGGTGTTGGATGAATACACTCTCCTGAAGGCCAACAGGACAGAAGAGTGTATGCCTTAGATCTTTCCAAAAAGATAGATCTAAAAGGCCATCCTTGCCTATTCTCCAAGGCATCTCCTCAAGAGTCTACTCTATGGAATAGAAGGCTGGGGCATGTTAATTTCAAGAACATGAATCAGCTGATAAGCCATGGTTTAGTAAGAGGATTGCCTTTGAAGGAGTTCAAGTGTGAAGACAACTGCACTGCTTGCTTAAAAGGAAAACAACACAAAGTTTCATTCCCTTCAATAGAAGAACCAAAGTCCACTGCCTGCTTGCAGCTCCTGCACATGGATCTCTTTGGTCCTGTCAGAGTGATGAGCATGGCAAAGAAGAAATACTGCCTGGTAATTGTGGATGATTATTCCAGGTTTGTATGGACTTTCTTCTTGCACTCCAAGGATGAAGCAGCCAAGACTATCATGAACTTTGTGTTATTTGTAGAAAAGCAGTATTCCCTACAGTCAAGTGTGTGAGGAATGACAATGGAACAGAATTTAGAAACCACACACTTGATGACTTCTACCTGTCCAAGGGAATTAAAAGGCAGTTTAGTATTCCTAGAACTCTTGAGCAGAATGGAGTGGTGGAGAGAAAGAACAGGACCCTCATTGAAGCTGCAAGGTCAATGTTGGCCGACTCAGGGCTGCCACTGACCTTTGGGCTGAAGCTGTCAATACAGCTTGCTATGTACAAAATAGAGCTTTAGTGAATAAGAGGTTGATGAAGACTCCTTATGAAGTTCTTCATCATTTGGCTCCTCCTCTAATTTCATTCTTTAGAGCCTTTGGGTGTCCATGTTTTATTCTCAACACTAGCAACCCACTCTAGAAGTTTGCTAGTAAGGTGGATGCAGGGTATTTTGTTGGTTATTCATCAACTTGCAAGGCATACAGAGTCTTCAACTGTAGGACAAAGGTGGTTGAAGAAACTCTGCATGTTAAGTTCAATGAATCTCCAAAGGACAAGATTCCACAAAACCCTGTGGAGTTGTTTGATCTGGACATACTGCAATATGTTCCTTATCAACCTCCAGCTGTTGAGCCTGTCAACAGTTCTCCACCTGGTGGTACTGATGATGATGTAGTCAGTACTCACCTCTTCAGGTTTAGTGACAACCTGCCTGAGTTCACTAAACCTGATGCTCCTGTAGCTTCAGCAGCCCCATCCACAACAAATGCTGATGAGATTTCTGCAAGCTCTACTTCATTTGAGCTGCCATCTGCTACATGGTTTCAAGAATCTCTATCAACATTTGGTGCTGCTGAAAGTCCTACAAACACTTGCACTGACATTATAGTCTATCAAGAGCTGAAGAATCACCCCACATCTCAAATCATTGGTGATATCAATGCTGGAGTTTCAACCAGGAGTCAATTGTCCAATTTCTGCCTCTATGCTCTCTTCATCAGTCAGCAAGAGCCAAAGAACTATCATGTTGCTTTAAGAGACAATGGATGGGTTGAAGCAATGCAGCTTGAGCTTCTTCAGTTCAAGAAACAGCAAGTGTGGGAGCTTGTTCCTTTACCCCAAGGGAAGTGTGCAATAGGCACCAAATGGGTATTCAGGAACAAAACAGATGATGAGGGCCAAATTGTCAAGAACAAGTCCAGGCTGGTTGTCCAAGGATTTGCATAAGAGGAAGGCATCGATTATGATGAGACCTTTGCTCCTGTGGCAAGACTGGAAGCAATCAGACTGTTCTTAGCTTATGCTGCCTTTCACAGTCTTAAGGTTTATCAAATGGATGTCAAAAGTGCCTTCTTATATGGTAAAATAAAAGAAGAAGTTTATGTGTGTCAACCACCAGGCTTTGAGAACAACAAACATCCTGATTGGGTGTACAAACTTGATAAGGCTCTTTATGGGCTGAAGCAAGCTCCTAGAGCTTGGTATGAGACACTCTCAACTTTTCTTCTAGCGAATAAGTTCACTAGAGGCACCATTGATAAAACCTTATTCATCAAGACTGTGGGACAACATAAGCTCCTTGTTCAAATTTATGTAGATGACATCATCTTTGCATCCTCTGATCTAAAGTTGTGTGATGAATTTACAATGCTCATGAAGCAAAAGTTTGAAATGAGTGCTATGGGGGAATTACAGTTCTTTCTAGGTTTGTAAATTAAACAAAGAGCTGATGGTATCTTTATTCATCAGTCCAAATACACCAAAGAGTTGTTGAATAATTTGATTTACAAACCTGTAAGCCCTGTTCTACTCCCATGAGCAGCATCACACAACTAGATGTAGATCAGAAAGGTAAAGCGGTTGATGAAACCCTTTACAGATGTATGATTGGGTCCTTGATGTACCTTACAGCTTCTAGACCAGACATCATGTTTGCAACATGTGCCTGTGCTAGATTTCAGGCTGCACCTAAAGAATCCCATTTGATTGCAGTCAAAAGGATCTTTAGATATCTGCAAGGTACCCAATCACTAGGTCTTTGGTATTCAACTGGGCATTCTTGCAAATTAGTTGCTTTCTCTGATAGTGACTATGCAGGATGCAAAGTCACCAGAAATATCCACTTCTGGTGGTTGCCAATTCCTAGGCAATTGTTTAGTTCTTGGCAGAGTAAGAAACAAACATCAATTGCTACATCCACTGCTGAAGCTGAGTACATTGCTGCTGCAAGTGGTACATCTCAGATACTCTGGCTTCAGAACCAACTCTTGGATTATGGCATTACAGAGACTAAGACTCCATTATTAATGGATAGTGCTTCAGCTCTTTGCATTGTTAAAAATCCAGTCCAGCACTCTAGGACCAAACATATAGAGATCAGACATCATTTTATTAGGGATTGCTATGAAAAAGATCTGATTGATCCAAAGTTTGTGCCTAGTGCTGATGAGCTTGCAGATATATTTACTAAGCCTCTAGATAGTGCCACATTTTAAAACTTGGTACTAAGGCTTGGTATGCTGCAGCTAGAATAATTTGACCAATACTGATGCTCTCAGTTCACAAGAACTGATGAGCATTAGTATGCAAAGGTCAAATATAAGTACTGATGAGTAATTTAGTTTTCAGCATTTTCACAACTACTGAAGACTAAAATGCTTCAAAGTACTGATGTACATTATTTGTTGAAAACAACTGATGTAGTGAGGTGGATTACAACTACTGATGTATTATTTTCAAACAAATAAGTACTGAAGAACAAATTTTGTTCACAAGTACTGCTGTGTAATCTTACACAAGTACTGAAGATAGTTTGTTCACCAGCTCTGGAGTATTTCATCAGCACTTGTGAACATCTGATCACAAGAGCTGAAGGCATAAATATTCACAAGAGCTGAAGGGTCAATGAAACATCTGAAAGTCAGCCAAAGAGCTGATGAGTAAATGTGGAGGTCAGCATGAAACAACTGATTTGACGGAAACAGCTGATGAGTAATTTTACTCTTCAGCTGATGCCAACAGCTGCGGTTTCATACCCAAACAACTGAAGGACAAAACCATGTCTTCAGTAGTTTCACAACTACTGATGACTAACACCAAGTCCTCAGTTGTTTACAACAACTGAAGCAATACCATGTCTTCAGTAGTTCATAACTACTGATGTCAGTAGTTCCCAACTACTGAAGGCTAACACCAAGTCTTCAGTTGTTACAACGTCTGAAGATGAAAACTAGGTCTTCAGTAGTTTATAACTACTGAAGACTGACAACAAGTCTTCAGCCGTTTACAACATCTGAAGGACAAAACCAAGGTTTCAGTAGTTTCATCTACTGAAGACTAACACCAAGTCCTCAGATGTTACAACCACTGAAGGTTAAAACCACGTCATTAGTAGTTTCAACAACGGTGACTAACACCAAAACCTTCAGTAGTTTTCTTTCAGCCTTTGCCATACCCTATAAATACCCAACCTTCAGAGCTTTTCATTCTCACTTAACCTAACTTTTCAAAAACCTCTGAAAATCCCATACACCATTAATGGCGGCCATGCAACTCAAACCTCGACACAACTGTGTCGCTCATCTCACCAAATCGCCATTATGGCCTAAGTTTCACAATGCCGTCGATCTAATGACCGATTCACCATACTAAACGGCATTCCTTCTCAACCCCACCATATACACCGATTCATTGGCGGAGTTCTGGACGAACATCACCGTCCAAACCGGAGAGAACGATGGCGAGGTCTCTCTCCGGTCCTCCGTCAACAACCACCCAGTGGTTATCACTCCAGCTACCATTCGAGAAACCCTAAAGCTGGAGGATGCCACCTTCCTAACCTCTTACCCCAAAGGCGCCCTCGACCTATGCTTCATAGCCAACGATTATCAGGGCGACCTCTCTGCCACCACCTTGTTGAAGAAACACTTCCCTGATCCCCGACGACTCATCTTCCACATGGTGAATGTGTGTCTGGCCCCCAAAACTTCTTCATGGGACCAGATGTCAACAAGGTGGCAACAGGTATTGTATTCTATCTTTGAAAAACAATCTTTAAACTTAACAGATATTATCTTTTAGAACTCAAGGATATGGCCACAAAACCAGTTTCTAACCGGTGGATCTAGTATCCTCGGTTTATAAAGGCCATAATCGAGGACCAGCTTCAAGCTAAGGGACTTGTTGGCACTGGGGTCCCTGCCATGGCTGTTCTAGCCGAGGTATACTCCAGGCACAACACCGACCACACACTCAAACTGGCTGGCCGGCTGCGAAAACCCACGCAGCAGGAACCCACAGCCTCCACCTCCAAATCCAAAGTCCCCACCAAACCAAAACCCAAAAGAAGCCCAAAAAGGCTACTCAGGGAAATGAGTCACCTGAGGATGCCCCTGCAACACAAATGCAGGATGTGGCTGCTGGTTCGATTCTCCCAGCAGCTACCATGACTCCACCCACCACAACTGCACAGGCTTCCTCTCAACAGGAACCTGATGCAACCACTTCAGGGGCACCCACACTTCTGGGGTCTTTCTCACTTGAGGAGACTACCATTGAAATGCACGGTCCTCCCCATGTGCACACTGCTTCAAGCCCATCTCCTACTGAGACCACCCCACAAAGCCCTACACTAATAATGCCAAAGTGTTGACCCATCTGAGCACTCTACCCTCTCCCCAGAAACCAATTACAACTGGGGAGACTCCAACCGAAGAGAGGGTGGACACTAGTGCCAGTGGGAGCCCACAGCACAGAGAATCACATGTCCAATCTCCCAGTGTGGCTAGGGAGATAGGATATTCTGGTCAGGCTGCCACTTCCCCTGCATCAGCACATGAGCAGGAAGAAGCTGGTACAAGCAATAAGACCTCACCAGAGGCAACTGCCGATGATGGATCCAATCCGGAGGCTGGAAGTCCCCAGTACCAAGAACAATGGGCACATGCCACTACTGAGCCACACTCAGGGCATGTACATCCTAACATTGTCAGGAGGTCAGGTGATTCAGTTCACACTGATGATGACCTGAGCTTCTTCTTTGATGTAGTTGCTCAAAACACTATCTTAGAGGATGAGATAAGCAGACTCAAAGAGCTGCTTGCTCAAATGACTCAAGATAGAAGTCCATCTGCCACCACAAACCCACAGATGGCACCTTCACCCGAAGGTCTCACAAACACTCAGCCACTCCCATAAACTCAGCCACCAGCCCCTGCTTCTGGCACTAGCTCTCAGGAACAGAACCCTCCTGAGCAGCTAGATGCTATCTTCCAGAAATCCCTGCCTCTCATCACACCTATAATCACAGAAGTTGTGATGAAAACCATTGATGAGAGGCTTCCCACTTATATATCACCCATGGTGGAGGTTGCTGCTGCTAAAGCACTTGCTGATAGTCAAACCCCAAGCAATGCACCCAAAAAGGGGAGACATCAGTGCAAGTAAGAGGAAGAGGGTGGATGAAGAGATAGAAGTAGGGAGAGAGGGGCAAATGAGAGGGAGAGGTCTGAGGAGACAGAGTGGGTGAAGAGGAAGGAGAAGGTGAGGGAGGGAGGGGGAGAGTGAGCGAATAGAAGTGGCTGAAATCCAAAAGGATTTCAGTGTCACTTATCAAAAGAAAAGGGGAGAGAAGAGAGGAGAGGAGGGAGAGAAGAGTGATCCTGATCTAGCAGCCCTTGTCAAGGAGGCTGATGTTGAACAAAGCAGATCAATGGACTCTGTCATTGATCAGCTGTTCAGGCAAGGCTTTGACAAGGACACTGCCTTGCTAGATCAGGAGATTAGGAAGATGGAGGCAAGAGAGATTGAATACCGATGGTCTACTTATAGCCAAGAGGATAAAAATAGACTCGAGGCTATGAGTAGATTCATTTCGAAGTATTTGGGCAGGCCAGTCCTTGATGTCAAGGCATGGACCAGGGACAGAATCTTGGCTATAGCCACCAAGATCTGTTCAGCTGGTGATTTCACCAAAGGACTAGTCGCTGAGGCCCTTTCTGAAGCCGGTGCTAGGAACAGGACCCTGCTAGTAAACAAACCAAACCTGCTCTTATTTCTAGGTTACTAGCAGTGCCTGCCAACATTCCCACACCAACCACCCAAACACAACCCACAAAACCAACCCCTTCACCATCAAAACCCGCAGCCAATGATCCACCCTTAAAGAAGAAGAGAAGGGTGTTGAGGCTGCAAGAAGAAGAAGATGAGGAGGATGAGGAGGATAGACTGCCCCTGTCTGCAGTCATTCCTTTACCCAAAGCCAAATCCAAACCCCATCACTCCCACCTCACAGATGGACACTGTGAGGGTTAAGCTAGAGGAAGAGGAGCAGCAAAGACTGCATGATGAGGAGATATGAAAAGCATTGACAAATCCTATGCTGCTTCTACTTCCATTATTAATATGAAGAAGGAAGCTCTGAGACTCTTCACTCTCAAGCAAATCATTCAATATGATAAGGAGAGAGTGAGGACTTGGCCTGATCCTAGGGTGGCTCACAGGATAATCAAGAAAGATATGCCTGTGAGATACAAGAGCCAATTTAAGAAGATTGTAGATGAAGTGATCTCTGTGGCTCTTGTAATAACACCATGGGAAATAGTAGAGGAGTTCGAGAGAGCCTATAGAGCCAACCAATCACCCAAAACAATGTTAGATAATAGGGTGGTTAGGAAAGGGTTGGTCTATAAGAGGCTTGAGAACTTCCATAGGGATGAGCTCAACTGTTGTTAGAAGGAAGACATCCAGATGAATTTGCTTATAGGCAAATCACAACAGTTGAGCTTAAGAATGGCAACAGGCCAAGTTTGTCTCAGAGCTGTACGGCCGTGAGGGGTTATTCGATGGTGTGGCTGAAGACCTGACTAAAGAAGAACAAATGATTTTCCTTCAAGCCTACACCAGAGAATCCTACAGGCTTGTACGTGGGAGGTAAGTCTCATGGATGGGACAACAGCCCTGTGTCCAGTTCCCCAAGACAGGGCTCCCATCCAGGCTTGTACGTGGGAGGTAAGTCTCATGGATGGGACAACAGCCCTGTGTCCAGTTCCCCAAGACAGGGCTCCCCATCCATACTTAGCCAAACAAACTTCAAGACTTTTCTCCCAGGCCAGTGCCTATTAGGGTCAACTTCTGATCTGATCCAGAAGAAATAGACCAATCTTTATGCCAACAATAAGTGGGACAACAAATAATTAGAGGTTTTGGCTGCATGGTTCAGGGGGTTTTGTTGGGCCAAAAGAACCAATGAGCCAAGATCAGGAAAACCTCTAAGTCCCACATGACATCACAACAACTGCTGAAGACCTTCATCAGCAGTTTTGACAAAATCAGAAGAATCAACAGCTGAAGATCAAAGATCTGAAGTACAACAGCTGAAGATCCCAAAGTACTGAAGATAAGTACTGAAGTCTAAAGTACTGATAAACACAAGTACTGAGACCTTCAAGTACTGAAGACAAGTGCTGAAGATCCAAGTCTGAAGAACTGAAGAACTGAAGATCAACTGCTAATGCACAAAGTCTGAAGACAACGACTGAAGATATTAGCTGATGACAACTACTGAAGTCATCAGCTGTGATCATCTGAAGATTAAAGTCTGAATGACCAAAGTGCTGAAGCTTCAGAGTTTGTCACAACAGCTGAAGAAGTCTTCTTCAATTGTTGTGATGGTTTTTTTGCTTTCAGTAGTTTATATTTTTCCTTTTAGTAGTTTGTACAACAGCTGAAGAGTTTGTTCTTCAGCTGTATAGTTCAGTAGTTGTAAACGACTGAAGAGTTTGTTCTTCAGTCGTTGTAGCTTTTCAGTAGTTTCCTTTTCAGTACTTGTAATAGATAGAACACTTAGGATTTTTAAGAATGTCAGCCGTTGTGACATCTTCGAGTTTTGTGTTCTATCAGTAGTTAGTAAATAACTGTAAAATGTCAGTGGAATCTGTAACGATGGGTCTTTTGCCTATAAAAGGCAGTGACCTGATTGTATCCACGCCGAAACATGTGAAATAAATAGAATATTATTCCTTTTTATGCAGAATTATTCCCTACAATTTACTTTACATGCAATATTCCTTATGTTCTTGCATTAATTGCTAATTATCATGCTAAATCCGCTACGAACACAATCTAATTGATCAAACTAGAGGCTGAATCCTGTCAGTAATCTTTAATTTTAATTTTATTTTTATTTTAGTTTATGTCTTTTAATTTCCTTTCGTAGAAAAATTCAAAACCAAAAAAGATTTTCTGTTTTAGAATTTTAGGGGGAGATAAGTTTTAGTTCAGTAAGTGTTTACTTAAAAAAACGGGGGGGGGGGGGGGACGGTTAGTTAGCTGAAAAGGCAAAGACAACAAAAACTGGAATTATGATTCAGCAAATGGAAAGTGATAGTACACAGGCGTCGCGTTACTTGGAACACCATAAAGAGTTTCTGTTTGGCAAGGTTAAATCAAATCACAGAAAATTATAAATCAGAGAAGTCTAAGTCTAACAAATTGGGAAAATGATAGTATGTTTGGTTGGTATGTAACTACCCGTAGAAAGTAGATCTAGGGTGGTGCCAGTGCATTATACGATATTTCGGTAGATTCAACACAATAGATCAGTAGACGTCATCAGTGATTTGGCTTAAACTTAAATAATTCAACGAGTTGTGGTTTTCATGGTATCCCTGGTCTGCAAATCAATCAATTTCCAATAAGGGGTGAGGAGCACCAAATGCCATAAATGTGAGCAAAGACCTGAAACACAGAGCAAAAGATGACAAATGTCACTGAAAAACAATGTATATTCTAATATAGTGCTCTAAGAAGAAGATAGGTATTGCGCCTCTCTGCTGTGCGATGGCACTGACCTGAGGCTTAGCATAACCTATCCGTTCTAAGAATTCATTGCTGTTTGCGCCTCACTGTTGTGCGATGGCACTGACCTGAGGCTTAGCATCTCTTTGAAAATTCTTAGAACCAAATCTATAATTCCCCAGACCGCTCAAATTCTCCTGAGGAAGATTGATTAGCATATACCTGTGGAACACACACACTTGTTGACCTAATTCATCTAATTATCACTGATGTGTGTCAAAAGTCTGTGTATGGATTTATGTGGACAAGTATACTGACAATCGTCATGGCGCATCGCCTGATGTTCAAATCAATGAGTGTTATGTTCAGATCAAGCATGATTCCCAGTTAGAACTTAGAATCTTAGATAGTGAAAATGTGATAAGTAATATTGTGTGATTAATACTAAACGTTCCAAGTAATGTGTATATGCCTTCTGATTCCATATGAGTCTGTCCTGATATGATGTCAATGCTAATAGGCTATTCTAACCTGCCCTAACAAAAATCACAAAAAGATATTTATTTGTTTGTATTTTAGATTTTCAAGTTATATGTATAGTGTGTCTGTGTCAGACTGTGCGTATGTTCTCTGTGAACGTCACCAAATGAGCTTAATGTCTATACTAAACATTGTTACTGAAAGTGTAAAAGGATCATGTCTGAGATGATCGGGTGGATAAAAGGATCACGTTTGAGGTGATCGGTGGATAAATGGATCACGTCCGAGGTGATCGGGTGGATAAATGGATCACGTCTTGGTGATCAACAGATTTAATCTAAAAGTGATCATGTCTAAGATGATAAATTGTTCTTAATGTTTTATCTATCTTAAGTGAAACTAAGTGTCAGTTGTAAAATGGTCAAAATGTCACAAGTATGGCCCATCGCACGACTGAATCATCAGTACGAACCAGTCGTACGAATGGAGCCTACGAATGAGTACAATCGTACGATTGGACCATGCGAATGAGCCCAATCGCCCGATTGAAAGTGACCGACTATGTCAGACATCCGAATGTATTCTAATCGTAAGACTGGAGAAGGACGATTGGGTGAATCGTACGACTCAGCTCAGTCGTACGACTCAATCGTGCGACTAGGCTCAGTCGCATGATTAAGTCATGCGACTAAGCTCAGTCGTACGACTAGAGTTCCCTAGTATAAATACTAGATGATCGCCCTCGTCGCTCATTCACCCAATCGCGCCCCTTCACTCGTACGATAAGACGAACCTCGCCAAATTTTCCAAAAACCATATTAACCTTCGATTACTGAGTTCTGACTATTACTTTCGGTTATACAGGTACTAATCAAGAGGAATCATCACTCAAACCGAGTTGATCATCAGAATCACTCTAATTGTGACCTAACAGTAACCGGAACTTAAAATGACAAATAAATCATAAAAACTAAACTTAATAATCAATTAATGGTGCATAGGTTTAGTCGGCTGTTTCTGAGTGTAATGAGACTAAGTTCGACGTTTAACATCAAGTATAGCTCAAAACACACGATTTAATGGACAAACATCGAATGAACGACTGGACACGCTGATGAACTTCTATCGTATGACTGAGCTGTCCGATTGGCTCAATCGTACGACTGAGATGGACGAATGACTCAATCAAACGACTGAACCATGCGAATGAGTTCAGGCGCACGACTGAGATACACGTATGAGAATACATGCGACTAAGTCCAATCGCATGACTCAGTCGTACGAATGAACTCAATCGTACGACTAGATCTCAGTCGCACAGTTCAATCGCATGACTGGAACTCAGTCGTTTGGTCTCGCACGATTAAACCAAAGTTTAAAGTTCATTGACTGAAATTAGCTATCCTCAACATGTTTTAACGTTACTTGTTTTGTGTCATAGATGGCGAGCAGATGGCCCATGAGTACTAAGCACAACATTTGTGCTTATCCGATTTGACATCCTGCAACTCTGCTGAGTTGCTAGGATTATCACTTTCTTACGACGATCGAGGATTTACCGTGATATCTCAGCGTCGTGCACTCCTATCTCTCTATACCAAAGGCTTTCTAGGAGAACGCTGTGGTAGATAGGTCGACTGATCCCCACTCCATCAGGAGCTCGATATTTAGGGAGGCTATCCAGATCACAGAGGAGGATATACGGACGGTCCTTGAGTTCAGGGATGACTAGACTGCCCTACCAGACTTCATCCCTGACCATCCGTGGCTACTTCATGAGAGCCAAGTACTCTAGGGATATCAACACAAGCATGCTCAACAGAGCAACTTGTGCCCCCCAGTTTAAATACTTGGCACACGTACTTTTGCGATGCATCACATCAAGGAAGGGTGGATTTGATGAGCTTTTAGACCAGATACAAAATGCATATGTCGCTCTGGTGCTGAACCATCCTTTTTGTTTCTCTAGGATGATCTTCACATACATGGTGGAGAACATCGAGACTAAGGGGAAAGAGGGATTTGCATGTATCTTCGGTTCCTTCAGATGATGATAGAGCAGAAACTTCCCCAACTGCCCAAAGCTCAAGATGATGCAGTAGCGCTGGAGATTATGATGATACAACACTGGGAAGGATGAAGGTCTACCGGGCGAAGCAGGATAACCCCCGGATGATAGTGAGTCAGACACGGAGCCGATAGCAGTTCCGATTGACGACTCTGATGATGATGGCGATGATGGTGGATATACGGGTCCGGAGACCACTACTACAGCTGCTAATGTTATATCTCCACCATCCCACGCGAGGTTTAAAGACGGCAGGATTCCATCAGGGCTTTCAGCCTGATGAGGAAGAAGTATCACCGAAGAGCCTCTCACCCGAGAGTGGGTAGCAGGGTCGTGGCTACTGAGCACAACATTAGGGCGGTTAGTGGACGCCCGGGAGAGTCTGGGGGTTCTACATTTGACCCTTCATACACCCCAGACACTCCCAGCAGCCTAGGGAGCGTCCGGATCAAAGGATCCAGACTCAAAAGGATGGCACAGCCCCACGGGAAGAAGCCCAAGCACCAAAGGCTGACACTATTCACCACCACCACATCCACTTCCACTACCTCAACCACCCAAACTACCAAAGCCACCACTACACCTATCCACCACCTTCCCACCATACATCAACCCACCACTACCATACATCCCCTTCACAACCCATTCATATTCCACCACCAATATTCACCACCGCCACAGCTACCACCACGAGCTACCGAGCCGGTCGATCCTCTTTCCCAACAGGTTCATCCCTCCCTCCTATTAGAGTGGAGGAACAGCTAGCAGCACTAAACAGAATGGTACTGAAGCTGCTAGCTGCGGATGAGGAGAAGACAGCGAGACTACTTCAGCTTGAGGAGCAAAATGCTTCTCAAGCACATCAGATTGCCCAACTCCAGAACAAAAGTCCTGTTGACTCAAAGATTGAGGAGTTGGAGTCTACGAACAAGAAGATCATGCTAAAGCTGAAGGGTCCTAAGGCGATCCTTTGAAGATAAGGAAGAGACGGTGATGATGGTGATGATGATGATGATGAGATGATGATGACGAGGATGATGATAAAGATGATGTTAGGAGGGCGACGGAGATTCTCATGACAAGGAATATTATGATGAGGAAGGAGATGCAGCTACATCTCCCTCTGATCCTGAGCACAAACAAAGAACCAAAAGGAAACAAGATCAGAGGGCACCTTCGTCTGCTCCGTCTACCTCCCAATCTACTGAAGATCCAGTAATGATTCAAGGCAAAGTTCAAGATTAGATGTTTTATTTATTATTTAAACTTTGTACTTGAAATCTTGTATCAAATTTTGTGTTATATATTTAAAATTAAAAGGTAAATCAACATCTGTATGTGCTAATGTATAGTTACTTGTAATGTATTTGGTTGTTTAACAGGTTCAGCTAAACAAGTTGATGAGCACGATGTTGTGCCCTTTCGTCAAATCGAATCAAAATTGGCGATGATTCTCGATTTGCAAGGGATCGTACAACGATCTGTCAGTTACTCAGCTGAAGAGGGGGAGATAATACATGATTTAACAGATGAACAGATTGCTGAACTGTTTAGTCTGAATCCTGATGAGCTGGTAAAGATGCTCCAGAGTCGATGTAGTCAGTGATGAGGAACTACAAGATGTCGACGAGGTGGAGATTGAGGACGTCTGCTGATCATTATTCCAGTATACTAACGCCGAAGGCGAAGTACTACCAGATCTGGGGGAACATTTGACAGCAGTATCTTCGATAAGGTTGAGGAGCTGACAGCTGCTAAAGCAGCTACAGCAGAAGCTCCTCAGGCAGATTGGCTGATCAAGCATCCAAAAGGCTGAGTGGGTATCCTGCATGGAGGAGATGAAGAAACAGCACGCGCCAAACAAGTAAATGCCTACACCAAGCTTTACAAGATAAAGAAGCACAGAAGGTGTCTGGCAAGACTATCAGCTGGGCATACTTTGAGGATCTCAAAGTATATGCTGTCAAGAGAGAGAAGGGAATAGAGTATTTCAGATTCCCACATGATCTGAAAACTCTCCCTGGATTTGAGCTTAACCGACTAGCCAACTTGAGCCTCCTGTATGCTGTTCCAGGAAGAATCGGATGGTTTGAGCAGGCTCTAAAGAAAGAGTATCATACGAGGTGGTCAATTTTAAACCTCACAGCCCAGAAGGTTGATTCATAAGACAGAGGTTGACCCACCTCAGGAAGACCAAAGGTGGTTTTGAGATGACACCCTCCGCGCACAATGTCACGTATTCCACTGAGGGAAATGCCACAAGATTTTGCACCCCATTTAAATGTGGTATTATGACTGGCGCACTGTTGAGGCCGTCATAGTTTTTGGAGAAAGAAGGGAAAGTCGAGACAATTAGGGTATTCGACCCTATGTGGCTAACTAACTTGTCTGCTTCAGATGTCTATATCTTGTTCAAGTAGCCACGGTTTTTTGACACGCAGGATATCGTGCAAGCACTGCAGTTCCACATGTTATACGTATATGCTTCGCACTGAATATTCATGCTGGGGTTTCAAGAGAAGAAAGAGTGAAGAGATATGAAGAGTTCAAGAAGGAAGTTAGAGTTAGATAGAACTAGGTCCAAGGGGGCGTTTTGTTGGTACACATGTCCCCAGTTCTAGTCTAGTGATCTTAAGGTAATAGACTTTCATCTTGTAACCATATGTAATGTTGAATCAATGTAATGAAACACTCTTCAGTTAATGTTTGATTGATTGTTTAATGTCATATCTATTAATATTGTTTGTTGTTACACACGCATATATGAACATGTATATAGTTATAGAGTTGTTAGACATGTTCCGAATCATTGAAGGTTCAAGAATGTGTTTAAATAAGTAATCTGAGTCAGTCACGACTGACCATGCGAGTGGGCCAATCGCACGACTGAACCAGGTGATTGAGTCAATCGCTACTGAGTCATAAGACTGACCCAGTCGCAAATGGTTCAGTCGTATGACTCAGTCGCACGACTGAGCCAGTCGCTTGGCTCAGTCGTACGAATAAGAGCTGTAACCTATAAATACCACTTAATTCGTGGAAATGGAACACTTCGAGAATTATCAACCCTAGCCGTTCCTGTTCGTCCAGAGAGTCCCTTCCAACTTCATAGAACGTTTCTGATCAATTCTAATCAATTCTTAACGTATTCTCATCGTTAGTTTTGATCGGATTAACGTTCTCCCTGATTGGATCGCCATCAAATAGGATTCCGCACTATTTGATCTGGTTTCGCGTTTGAATCAGTTAACACTCCGTCCGTACACGGTCCTAACAGTTGAAGATTTGGCGGCATTACCTATATGCGACGAAGTCCACCATCTTCACAGACCACAAAGCTTGAAGTACTTCTTCGAGTAGAAAGACTTAAATATGAGGCAGAAACGATGGTTGGAGCTCATAAAGGATTATTTACGATCCATTACCATCCGGCAAGGCCAACGGGTGGCAGATGCCCTTGGCCGAAAGGAGAGACCCGAACCGATTCGGTGAAGGCTTATCAGCTGATTATGACCTCTGACGTGATGACGCAAGTGAAGGAGTTTCAAGACGAGGCTCTGACAGATCGTCTTAACTCTAAAAGAATGAGAGGTCTGGTCGCGGAGTTGGGTGAAAACACTTTCGATGTTAGAACCCAATATTGGAAAATATGGATTCCTCGTTACGGGGATCTACGTGGAAGGATCATGGAAAAGACCCATAAGACTAGATACTCCATTCACCCGTGCTACCAAGATGTATCATGATATAAAGAAAGACTACTGGTGCCGGGTATGAAGCGCGACATAACGCAGTATGTGAGTAAGTGCCTTACCGTTTTGCAGGTGAAGGCGGAACCCAGAAGCCTACGGGAAAATCCAACCGTTGGATATACCCGAGTGGAAGTGGGGGCATATCACCATGTACTTTATTACGAAGCTACCACGTACCCCGAAGGGTATGATGCCATATGGGTGATAGTTGACCGTTTGACGAAGAGTGCTCACTTCCTACCGATCCGAGAGACGTATTCTTCTGAGAGGCTCGCGGATCTATTTATCAAAGAGATTATAGCTCGTCATGGTGTGTCAGTGTCTATTGTATCTGATCGTGACACTCGATTTACATCTAAATTTTGGAAGAAATTCCACGATGCGATGGGGACGAGGCTACACATAACGGCTTACCATCCTGAGACGGATGGTCAGTCTGAGAGGACGATCCAGACACTCGAGGACATGCTTCGAGCATGCATGATCGATTTCGGAGGAAGTTGGGATGACCATCTGCCGTTAGCCTAATTCTCATACAACAACAGTTATCAAGCCAGCATTGGCATGCCACCATACGAGATACTATACGGTAGAATGCAGGACACCCGTCTGTTGGGGTGATATTGGTCAGATAGAGTTGGGAGCATTAAGGTGATTGAGGCTACGACTGAGAACTAATAAAGATCAAAGCCTTTATGAAGGCAGCTAAAGATAGACAGAAGTTGTATGCCGATAAGAGACGTAGACCGGTCGAGTTCCAGGTGGGTGATAGGGTTATGTTGAAAGTCTCACATTGGAAGGGCATCATCCGTTTAGTAAGCGGGGCAAGTTGAGCCCGAGATATATCAGACCTTTCGAATCATTGCTAGAGTAGGAGAGGTGGCCTATAGGTTGGAACTACCAGATGAGTTAAGTGGAATTCACCCTACGTTCCATGTATCTCATTTACGAAAGTGTTTAGCAGACGAAGATATGGTTGTACCACTGGATGACATCGAAGTGGATGCACGGCTCATTACGGGAGCAACCAGTGTGATCATTGATCGTAAGGAGAAGAGGTTAAGGAATAAAGTGGTCCCTCCTGTGCGTGTACAGTGGAAGCACAGAAGGGGATCCGAGCCTACGTGGGAGACCGAAGAGGAGATGAGACAGCATTACCCACATCTGTTCAAGGAATAACAGGTTTCGGGGATGAAACCTATATAAGAGGGGTGGACTTGTAACACCCTGTTATTCTTAATGAAATGAAGAAAGAATGCAAAGGAAATGGGAGAAATGTAGTTAACCTAAGTAGGGGTTAAAAGTGTCAAAATGGCAAAATGTTAAAAAGTTGGTACAAAAGTGGGCATGCCGCCCACTCTTGCCTTCACACTTCTTTCATTTTGTTCTAGAGAGAGAGAGAAGCAGAAAAACTCTCGGAAGTTTTAGAAGAAGCAAGAACTTTGAAGTTTTGGTAAGAATTCTTAGTGTTGTCACTACAAAAAGTGCCATTTAGTGGCACACGTTTTTTGTGGTATTTAGCTTTTGTGCCACTATATAGTTTTAGTGGCACTTTGTGTGGGCCATATTTGGTTGACCCATATATTTAGTCTTATTTATATCTATACTTCAAATGTACGGTTTTAGTGGCACTTTATTATGTCATACTTATAAGTTATATAATTTTATAGCTTTTAATTTATGCCACTAATCAATCCAATATTATACACCCTCAAAATTTCCTTAAAAAAGTTTTAGTGGCATATATTTTTATTAAAAAACCTACTCCCTCCAAACAAATCCCACCAAAAATTTTTGTTAACTTAAAAACTAAGGTTTATTTTATTACCTAAATTTTCATTAACTAAATTCCCTAACCCCCTGCTTCTTCTCTCTACGATCACCCATTATCATTATCATCATCGTGATTAACCTAAACAATGGTGTTTTGTATCGAAATTTGTTTCGTTGTGGTGAGTTTTCTCGAGTTCTTAGTAGCGATTTGTTTACAGAAGTCCATTACACTACTACAAAACTGTTAATATATGACTCGCGAAAGATGACGTGCGAAAAACGATTACTCGCATTTACGCGTATCATAGAATATATGTCAGATTTTATAAAGTTTTAGAAAGATGACATTGTGTATGTCAATTTTTAAAATTAAAAGAAAAACATTCCCCCTTTATACATTATATCATGCGCTCAACCCTCCACAACCCCCAAAATTTCAGCCATCGACACCCCCAAATCCACCACCCCACCAAGCCGATCTACACCCAAATCCCCACCACCACCGTGCCGTCCGACCACTACCGCCGCCGCCGCCGCGCAGCCGACCACCACATTCCAAACGATTTCACCATCATCGTTCGGAACTTCGATTACATCAACTGGAGCTTCATTCCAATGATTTCATCACCATTAACTGGAGCTTCTGTGGAACTTTGATTTCATCACCACCACCGAGCCGACCCGCCAACTTTCCGGTGAGCTTTCTCTACCTGTTTATTTATTTCGTTGATAACACTCCAGTTGAAGCTAATAACTAAATCAATTCTATTCTTATAGGTTTCTTAATAGTTGAAGCATGACTATCTGATGTTTATAACTATAAGATTACAATAGGTAATTACATGCTATCAAAATGGGCTACACAGTTGCTGCATCACCTTGATCGCATTTCTTTGTGATTTCATTTACAAGTCGTACATCAATTGCAGCCTCTCACTATATAGCAACATCTCCTCTCCGCTTCATCCACTTCTACACATCTTACATCATGTATGTGTTTCATTCTCCTAGATCTCTTGTTATCTTTAATCTGTTTCGTAATCGGTTGTTTTTGTTGTTGTTCTAGTGAATTTGTGTTTCGTTGATTGTAAACATTGTGATTTGGTGTTATAGGCGTTGCCCACCCAGCAGACTGTTGATTACCCGAGTTTCAAACTTGTGATTGTCGGTGATGGTGGAACTGGTGAGGTTTTGTTCTGATTTGCTGTTTAGTTTTACTTTAAGGCCAATTACAAGAATGAAAGTCGAAATGTTTAACTCGACGACAATACCTCTTCATGTCTGAATGTATATTTGCACATAAGGTGTTTGATGAAATGTTTGATTGCATAAACTATGATTGGTGTGGTATGCCTGTGATACCTAGAACAAATGTTTGATCCTTTATATTGTTGAAGGCCATTTAAGTAGAACAGTAATCACTAATGGTAAATATGTGTCTGATCTGCAGGTGAACGGGTTGTTTTTTCGCGATTCGGCATGAACCGGCTACTAAGTTCTTGGATGGTCAGTTGGAACTTGATTCTCATAGTTATGTTGTGACTATCCTGGAACAACTATAACCAGTGTGAAGGTGTGTTTGCTGCTGGTGATGTTCAGGATAAGAAGTATAGGGAAGCTATTACCGCTGCAGGATCTGGTATTTTCCTTGACTCTCTTTATTCAACATTTAAGTGATAATAATATCAATGAATCTTGTTTTTTTTTGCCATGAACTATATGCAGGATATCTATTGATCATGATTTGTTGTTGTATGTTGATGCTTTATATGTATGCAGTAGATTATATATAATATTTGTAGGATTGCTAGGTCTGTTACATTGACATACTTATTGAATGTTACTTGGTGATTTGGATTGGGGTTAGTAAACATAAAGATTAGTCTTTGTTTGGAAGCTGAATTTGGCTGGAACCTGAACCTGAAATAGCTAGGCACAACGGACTGCGAACCGGACTGTGAACCCCCGACGCCATATACAATATTGAATATTAAAAGTTTAACACCTCCAATTGCTCATGCTGTCGCTTTTGCACTTCCATCTGCAGCTTCAGTGCTTCCGTAATTTGCATCCCGCTGCATAAGAATTTCAGCATTAAAATCAAAAGCCACAACGGATATAACTGTTAATCCTTAGATTCTTTTTGTCTTACTAATTAACTATAACATGCATACTTGTTATAAAAGTTTGACTTGTCAAAATTTGTTGAGGTGGTTCCACTTCATCAGAATAAACATACAAACAAACAATATTGTAATTTTTCCAGGTGAAAACCATGGAACAAGCTCAAGATTGTCTACTTCCAATGGGCATTACATCAGAAAATATTGCACACAAGTTCAGAATTACAAAACATGAACAAGATCAGGCTGCAGTGAGTTGAATTGAACTTGAATTGCAAGGATATTGTTTTGTTTTGTTTTTGAAGTTTTTAATGAATTTAATTGTGTTTGTATTTCGTAGGTTGAGTCCCATAGGAAGGATGCTGCTGCAACTATTTCCAATCAAAACTAAGGTAAAGATGTCTTTTTGTCATTTTTCATTTTTTATTATAGCAATAACCTATAAGTAGGCCACCCCAAGTATAACACAATTTAGAGGCCACCCAAGTATTAAACCTTCGAAGGGCCACCGAGATTTATATAATGCTGTGACAAAATGCCCTGAAATCTACAAAAGGTAGAATATGAAGAAGAAAAAGTGAAACAAAACGTTCATGCATAGCTTTACTTGTTTGACCCGTTTATTACTATGCATAGCTTTACTTGTTTGACCCGTTTATTACTATATGCATAGCTTTACTTGTTTGACCCATTTATTACTATTTGCATTGTTTTACTTGTTTGAGCCATTAATCACTACATGTATTACTTGTTTGACCCGTTTATTATTATATATATAGCTTTACTTATTTGACCCGTTTATTACTATATGCATAGCTTTATTTGTTTGACCCGTTATTACTATATGCATAGCTTTACTTGTTGACCCGTTTATTACTATATGCATAGCTTTACTTGTTTGACCCGTTTATTACTTCATGTACAACTTAACTTGTTTGACCCGTTTATTACTTTATGTACACATAATTTTGGGTCCTTATATATAGTTGCTCGTCCCTACTACTTTATATTAACATCTATTTTCATTACTTTGTATTTTTTAGGTCCCTCGTGTTGGTTATTCATCTAGTAATGAAATATCATCTTCAAGAAGTCATGATGATGAAGGAAGAGTTGACAAAATGTGAAGTGTTGGTGCAGTAGAGATAACAACATTCATGGATTACTTGGAATAGAGTTGATGAACAAAAAAATCATATTTATTTTGTTTGTAAACACTTGAAATACGTTTGGAACTTATTATGTATTTGTTCGCTAACATTAGAACATGTTTTGGATTGAAATCATAATCTATGTTATGATCATGTAATTTTTAAGTGTTTTTCATTTCCATTTTATCTTAAATTGTAATTTAGAAATGATTCAAAACCATCATTTATCTCTAACTAGAAATAAATTTATTGCCACAATATTCGTGCCCATAAAAGCCCTTTTCAAAATTTATGGCAAAAACAACTGTGCCACTAAATTGGTATAGATATTTTGTAATTAATATTATGGCAAAAAAAAAGTGCCACTAAAGATCTTCCCAAGATTGGGTGGCACGTAAAAAAGTGTCACTAAATGGCTTTAGTGGCACTGCTTCTAGTGCACTTTTTTTGTGTGCCACACAAAATATAGGGCCATTAGTGGCACTTTTTGGGTATTCTGTGACACTTTTTGTGTGTCACTGTATGACAGTTTTTTTTGTAGTGTGTGATGTTATAAATAGTTCTAGTCTCGGTTTATGCTATATGTTTGTGTGTGTTCGGGTGTGGTGTTTATGGTGGGTTTTAGGTGTTCGAACTCATTGCACACGGGTTTAAAAAGGAAGACACACCCAAAGTCGTACAAGTGAGTTCTAGACCCTGTATTTTACTTGTTTTAAACATTTTGGGGCTGAAAATGTATGTAAAACTGTTTTCACAAAGATCATTTTGAACACCCGTATGTAATTATGTGTGTATGATAACGTTCCGAAGGTGGTTATGCATTAGTTATACTTAGAATAGTGTTATTAAGCTTAGAACATGTAAGAAAATGATTGGGATTGATAATATGTTAAAACATGCTAACAGGTTGCCCAACCACCTAAACAGTACCCCCAACCGTCTGAAATTCGCCTTAGAATAGGCTAAGTAAGCCTAAACGTCTCAACAGGGCCCAACCGCCTGAACAGTACCCCAGCCTTCTAGAAATGCCTTAGAAATTCTAAGAGCGAGCCCAATCGCCTGAACAGTGGCCCATGTGTATGAGGTTTTGACTCAGGCACCTAAGTGAAGGACAAACGTCCAAATAGTGCCCATGCGTCTGGGATTCCCCAAACGTCTAATGTTGAACCGTCTGAATAGGGCCCATGCGCCTAAACAGGCTCATGCGTCTAAGTGAAAAAGAGACTGTCAAGTCAACGTTTTGCATAGTGGCAAACGTCTGAACAAGGCAGAAGCGCCCAATAGTGCCCATGCGTCTAGACCCTTAGAATAATTTTCTGAAATTTTGGGCAAAACAGAATCATTAGAGTTTGACCTAAGTTTGACTTAGGATTTTTAACTATTATTATATTGAATTATTATAAGTTGTTCCTATAATCATAATGATTATTATTGCGTGACTTATGGTGTGCCGATGATCATAAATGTAAGTAGTATCTTTAATATAGTGAAAGAGAAATAACAAAGAGAAGTGAACTAAATTGAAAAAGTTAACAATTCTAGCTTAACTGTGATGCAGGTTAGCTACCCCATATGCTCACAGGGCCAATCAATTCGGATTAGCGGACCTTTGTAGCATGCCCTAGGTGACTGGCCGGCTTTGTATACATAATTCAGACTGTAGACTGTAGGGGGCCCAGCACCAGTTTCTCCACGCACATAGTTTAGGGTATTGCTCCTTGGTCCACCTAGACAGTGAAAGATAAAGTTAAAAGAGTACATAATGAACAAGGCATACAGTAAAGAAAGAAAGCATTACCTGTTGTATATTAACGTGTGCTCACGTACAAGAGTAAGAGATTATTTTTACAAAAAGAGTATTTCCATAAATACATATTACACAAGATATTTTTAACACTTACAAAACTAGAACTCACTCAGCAACGCTGACTTTTATACATTTTCATTTGGCAGGTAATTATTGCTGAGGATGGCACGAGGGTGAAGCTACTCGGCAGGGAAAGTCTGACATCCATTCTGAAGTCATGATATTGTTGTTTTGTAATGCAATTAAACAATCTTTTGTAACTTTAACATTGTTGAATTACTTAACAACAGTATCTTTTTAATAAAAGAGAATGGTTTTGCTCACATAATTCCGCTGTGTATTTAATGAAATGTATATCAATTTATTATGTGTGATAATGACCAACTGTGAGGTGCCCGGGAATGGGCCCTTACACTTTATTTGAGCAATCACACCCTCGTTATCATAAAAGGTTTCTAGGGGGTCTTGAATAGTAGAGACCACCCCTAGATCAGCAATAAATTTCTTTATCCATGTAGCTTTCTGAGCTGCTAATAGGCGGCTATGTATTCGGATTCTGTAGAGGACAATGCTACCACGTACTGCTTCGAACTTTTCCAGGACACTGCTCTTCCATTCATAATGAAGACATACCCCGATTATGATCGAGAATCATCTCGATCAGTTTAGAAACTCGCATTCGTGTAACCCTTTACAACGAGTTCCTCTTCATCAGATCTGTATATTAGAAACATATCCTTAGTCCTCCTAAGGTATTTCAATATACTTTTAACAGCCATCTAATGGCTATTACCTGGATTCTGCTGATATCTGCTTGTCATGCTTAACCGCATGACACATCCGGTCTAGTGCATATCATCGCATACATGATGGATCCTATAGCAGACGCATATGGGATGTCCTTCATTCGATCTTGCTCATCCTTTGAGCTTGGACATTGAGATGTACTCAATATTGTCCCTCTTTGAATAGGTAGCATACCTTTCTTAGACTTTCCATCTTGAACCTTTTCAAGATTTTATCAATATATGCACTTTGTTTAAACCTATCAACCGCCTCGATCTATCCCTATAGATCTTTATTCCTAAAATATAGACGGCTTCACCGAGATCTTTTATGAAAAAACAACATCCAAGCCAGGTTTTAACACCTTCCAAGTTGGAATATCATTCCAAGTAGTAGTATGTCATCAACATACAACACTAAGAATGTAATTATGCTCCCACTAGCCTTCTTATATACACAGCCTCGTCAGCGTTCTTGATGAAACCAATTTCTTGATCTCTTCATCAAAATGTTGATTCCAACTTCTCGATGCTTGTTTCAATCCATAGATTGATCTCTTTAACTTGCATACTTTATTAGGATGTCATGGATCGATAAAACCATCAGGCTGAACCATATGGACAGTCTCTTCGAGATGTCCATTAGAAAAGCGGTTTTGACATCCATTTGCCAAATATCATAGTCATAATGTGCAGCTATGGAAAATAATATCCTAATTGACTTTAGCATTGCCACAGGCGAGAAGGTTTCATCATAATCAATCCCTTGAGTTTGAGTGAAACCTTTTGCTACAAGTCTTGCTTTATAAGTATCCAAGTTTCCATGCGTATCCGTTTTCTTCTTGAAAATCCACTTACATCCAACCAGTTTGGAGTTAAATGGAGGGTCAACCAATTCCCAAACTTGGTTGTCATACATGGATTGCATCTCTACGTTCATGGCTTCCATCCATTTATCACAATCCAAATTGGACATTGCATCATGGTATATAGTTGGCTCATCGGAGTCAACCACGTAGCATCTATTCATGAAAAATCCATATCTTTTAGGTGGAATGCTAACTCTACCAGATCTGCGAACGTTTTATGTGTATTGATCAACCTCTTGATCATCATCAACAACCTCTTGTTGATTGCTAGTGTCAACCAAATGTGTATCGGCTTGTGGATCTTGATCCTCATCAAATTCCATTGTTCTATACGTCATTCCTTCCATAAGGAACTTAGCTTCCAAGAACTCTACCTTTTGAGCAATAAATACTTTTGCTCTGTTGGATCAAAGAAGTAGTAACCTATATAGTCTTTGGGATATCCAAAAATATACACTTAGTGGAACGACTTTTCAACTTGTTTTGGGCGTTTAGCTTAACATAAGCTTCACAACCCCATACTTTTAAATATGATAGCGATGGAACCCTTCCATGCCATATTTCAAAAGGTATCGAATCCACTTTCTTGGTCGGCTCCATATTCAAAATATGAGCCATTGAGAGCAATGCGAAACCCCAAAATGATAGAGGTAGTGAGCTTATAGCCATCATAGATCAAACCATATTCAATAGGTTTCGGTTTCTCGTTTCAGACACACCATAATGTTGTGGTGTTCCGGGTGGAGTAAGTTGTAAGACGATCCCACAGCTTCTTAGATGATCTTGAAAAGCCTCACTGCGGTATTCACCTCCTCAATCTGAATGAAGAACTTTGATAGATTATTGAGTTGATTTTCTACTTCATTCTTGAAGTTTTTGAACATTTCAAAAGATTCATATTTATGTGTCATCAAGTACACATAACCATAGCGACTGTAATCGTCGATAAAGATAATGATGTATCTTTCACCATTTCTTGTCATTGTCTTGAAAGGACCACATACATCCGAATGCATGATTCCCAATAAGTCTTTTGCCCTCTCGTTAGTACCACTAAAGGGCGACTTGGTCATCTTACTTTGTAAGCCAGATTCACACTTATCAAATGAACCATTTTCATTTGTTTCCAAAAGACCATTCTTTTGAAGTGTTTGAATCCGATTTTTGTTTATGCGACCAAGACGACAATGCCAAAGATATGAATCACTTAAACCCATTTTAAGTTTGTTGGTGCTTATTTTGTATAATGAGTTATTATATGATGAATCATCATGAACCAATTCATAGATACCATTAAAAGGCATAGCCTTAAAATAAAATACATCATCCATACAAACATAAATACCATTGTTTACAAACTATAATTCATAACCACATTGTTTTGAAGGGGAAACAGAAATTATGTTCCTAGTCAAACTAGGAACATACAATATGTTCTTAAGAACAACTTCCAAACCATTTGAAAGTTTCAAAATATAGTCTCCTTAGGCTTTGACATCAACTTTTGCTCCGTTGCCATGTAGAGACTTGTGTCCCCCTTCTTGAAGTGCTTATTTATTTTGAACCCCTGCAACAAATTACAAATATGAGTTCCACATCTGGTATCCAATACCCATGTGTTTGAAGAAATAACATTTAACCAATATGAATCATGAAAGTTGTACCTGAGGTTTGCCTAGCATCCCTCTTGTTTTTTAACTCTTTGAGATAGGTTGCACAATTCCTTATCCATTGTCCTATCTCACCACACTCAAAGCATGGATCGTTCTCCGTTACCTTAGGCTTCTTAAGCCTAGGCTTTGGAGGTTCCGCTTTAGCCTTTCCTTCCCCTTGCCTTTGATATACCCCTTTCCTTTGGCAACATTTGCATTGGGATCGGGAAATGGCTTTTTCTTATAGCCTCCCTCATTGATTGAGAGAATAGGTAGAACCTTTCTACCCATCCCTGCCTCGGCTGTTTTGAGCATTGCGTGAAGCTTACCAATGCTCTTGTCCCACCCGTTCATATTGTAATTCATTATGAACGTCTCAAACCTTTTAGTTAGGCCATTAACGATCAAATCCATGGCCAACTCCTTTGAGACGGGACAGTTAAGCCTCTCGAGGTGATCAATGTGGCTTTTTATCTTAAGTACATAAGATGATACCGATTGGGTTTCCTCCATGCGACACGCATGAAGCGCTCGAACCGTTTCGAAGTGCTCTACCCTAGCTTGTTGAAGGAACATTTCCTTCAACTAGGTAATCATGTCATATGCCCCATGATGCTCCAAATCCTTTGGAGTTCGGAATCATAGTTCCCAACATATGGCAGGAAACCTGCATGGAATCCTTAGTGTACTGAAGCCAATCGTTATAGGCCTCAACATCCTCGGGGTCGGGTTGGCCAGGAATGGGATCGTCAAGGACCTAGGCCTTTTTCTCTTGCTTGAGAACAATTCTCAAGTTTCAAATCCAGTCCGTAAAGTTATCATGGTTAAGACGATCCCTCTCTAAGATATTTCTCAGTGATAGGGTGTGGACGGTCGGGGTGGTAGCATTATTGTTTACGGCCATTTCTACAATAATTAACAAAGTTCATATTAGTATTTCTGAAATATTAAATATTAATTATTAATAACCTTTTATGTCTCATAGACAATTAATAATTAAAACCTAGAATCCAACGTTACATTTAAATGATGGTTAAGTGACCTTTATCCCATTATTTAACAAGGTAGTCAACACTTGACAATTGCAACCTTTTGCAACTTCTAGCCTTATGGGATCGGTTAAACATCTTATGTTTAGTTGGCATGTTTAATCCCATCAACACCATTGTACGTCATGATTCGGTGACCCTATGCACATGGTTTCCAATTCAAGTCGTCCTACTTACACACGTGTGAGTTTACACATACAAGTGTTTAGGTGACCTTTATCGCACAAATACGTTAAGCCCACCTCAAACACACAAGTTCCCTAAAAATGGTTAGGTGACCTTTTCCCTATAAATAGTTTTCAAGTGATTCGAGTGTCGTGTAAAGGATGGTGTTAAACTTGTTTCCAAAGGGATTTTAGTTTTCATTAATTCTAGTTTTTGAAAACTCTATGTACCTTGTATTCGCATGCTTTCAAATACATGGTACCTTACGGTCCTTTTTAATAAAACCTCTTTTATTTTGAAATCATTAATCCTATTAATAACCTTTTATTAACATCTTAATGATTAAGAACCATAAATATTTAGCTTGTTATGATTATATATTTAGATTGTTAAGCATATCCTCATATCAAACAATCAACACAAAATGGATAATCAAACAAGCATATTCAAACATCCACATGTGCATAACCACAGCCACTTAGGTGACCACACTTGTTTGCCATCACAAGTGTGGTCATTTGGTCTTTCTTAAGGGTTAATTACAACACATAAGATAAGATCTCCAAAGACCCCCACTTGAAGTTGCATCCAAATGCTTCAGTCCTTCTCTTTGTGCCTTCCTTTTGTGCTTCCAACTTGTGCACCTTCTTTTACAAAATTTATATCCTACTACAAATTTTCTAATAAAGAAATACACCTAATCTATTTATTACATCACCATTGAATGAATAAATAAATTACAAGCATATACAAGCACAAAGAATGAATAATACAACCCATAATGAATGAAATCAACCAAAACCAAACATTCATCCAAAACCAAAGCAACACAAGGTCAAGACTAGGTTAAGCACCAATATTAAACAACATATTCAACATTCAAGAACCAAAATAAATCTCCATTTAACCCAAAATTTCAGCCAACATAACCTAGAATTTAGGGTTTTTGTCCAAACAAAAAAAATCAACCATTTGACATCTATCTTTCAAGGTTTAATCACAAGCATGTATGATATAACCTTGAAAGATTAGGGATTCATTATATCATCACAAAACAACCCTATTAGGTTGTTTAAGTCCCATAAAACCATTTTACACAGACTTAGACGCTAGTTTTCCACATATCCGGCTCTAGAAGCCATTGTTAGGCTTAACGTATTTGTGGGATAAAGGTCACCTAACCATTTGTATGTGTAAACTCACACGTGTGTGTAAGTAGGGCGACTTGAATTGGAAACCATGTGCATAGGGTCACCTAAGCATGGCGTACAATGGTGTTGATAGGATTAAACATGCCAACTAAACATAAGATTTTAACCGATCCCATAAGGCTAGAAGTTGCAAAAGGTTCAATTGTCAAGTGTTGACTACCTGTTAATTTAAATAATGGGATAAAGGTCACCTAACCATCATTTAAATGAAACGTTGGATTCTAGGTTTTAATTATTAATTGTCTATGAGACATAAAAGGGTATTAATGATTAAAATTTAATATTTCAAAAATACTAATATGAACATTGTTAATTATTGTAGGAATGGCCGCAAACAATAATGCTACCACCCTGACCGTCCATATGCTATCACTGAGAACTTACCACCCCGACCATCCATAACCTATCACTGAGAACTATCTTAGAGAGGGGTCGTCTTAACCATAATAACTTTATGGACTGGTTTCGAAACTTGAGAATGTTCTCAAGCAAGAGAGAAAAAGGCCTATGTCCTTGACGATCCCATTCCTGACCAACCCGACCCCGAGGATATTTAGGCCTATAATGATGGCTTCAGAATACTGAGGATTCCATGCAGGTTTCCTGCCTCATGTTGGGAACTATGATTCCAGAATTCCAAAAGGATTTGAAGCATCATGGGGCATATGACATGATTACCCGGTTTAAGGAAATGTTCCTTCAACAAGCTATGGTAGAGCGCTTCGAAACAGTTCGAGCGCTTCATGCGTGTCGCATGGAAGAAACCCAATCGATATCATCTTATGTACTTAAGATGAAAAGCCACATTGATCGCCTCGAGAGGCTTAACTGTCCCGTCTCAAAGGAGTTGGACACGGATTTGATCCTTAATGGCCTAACTAAAAGCTTGAGACGTTCATAATAAATTAATATGAATGGGTTGGACAAGAGCATTGGTGAGCTTCACGCAATGCTCAAAACAGCCGAGGCAGGGATGGGTAGAAAGGTTCTACCTGTTCTCTCAATCAATGAGGGAGGCTATAAGAAAAGTCCATTCCCCAATCCCAAGGCAAATGTTGCCAAAGGAAAGGGGTACATCAAAGGCAAGGGGAAGGGAAAGGCTAAAGCGGAACCTCCAAAGCCTAAGCTTAAGAAGCCTAAGGTAACGAAGAATGATCCATGCTTTGAGTGTGGTGAGATAGGACATTGGAAAAGGAATTTCCAACCTATCTCAAAGAGTTTAAAAGCAAGAGGGATGCTGGGCAAACCTCAGGTACAACTTTCATGATTCATATTGGTTTAAATGTTATTTCTTCAAACACATAGGTATTGGATACCGGATGTGGAACTCATATTTACAATTTATTGCAGGGGTTCAAAAGAAATAAGCACTTCAAGAAGGGAGACACAAGTCTCTACATGGGCAACGGAGCAAAAGTTGATGTCAAAGCCCAAGGAGACTATATTTTGAAACTTTCAAATGGTTTGGAAGTTGTTCTTAAGAACATTTTGTATGCTCCTAGTTTAACTAGGAACATAATTTATGTTTCCCCTTTAAAACAATGTGGTTATGAATTAAAGTTTGTAAACAATGGTATTTATGTTTGTATGGATGATATATTTTATTTTAAGGCTATGCTTTTAATGGTATCTATGAATTGGTTCATGATGATTCATCCTTTACTAACTAATTATACCAAACAAGCACTAAGCAACTTAAAATGGGTTTAAGTGATTCATATCTTTGGCATTGTCGTCTTGGTCACATAAACAAAAATCGGATTCAAACACTTCAAAAGAATGGTCTTTTGGAAACAAATGAAAATGGTTCATTTGATAAGTGTGAATCTTGTTTACAAGGTAGATGACCAAGTCGCCCTTTAGTGGTACTAACAAGTGGCAAAAGACTTATTGGGAATCATACATTCGGATGTATGTGGTCGTTTTAAGACAATGACAAGAAATGGTGAAAGATACTTCATTACCTTTACCGACGATTACAGTCGCTACGATTACTTTGAAATGTTCAAACTCTTCAAGAATGAAGTAGAAAATCAACTCAACAAATCTATCAAAGTTCTTCGTTCAGATAGAGGAGGTGATTACCTCAGTGAGGCTTTTCAGGATCATCTAAGAAGTTGTGGGATCGTATCACAACTTACTCCACCCGGAACACCACAACATAATGGTGTGTCAGAAAGGAGAAACGGAACCCTATGGATATGGTTCAATCTATGATGGCTATAAGCTCACTACCTCTATCATTTTGGGGTTTCGTATTGCTCTCCGCGGCTCGTATTTTGAATATGGCCCGGACCAAGAAAGTGGATTCGACACCTTTTGAAATGTGGCATGGAAGAGTTCCATCGCTATCATATTTAAAAATATGGGGTTGTGAAGCTTATGTTAAGCTAAACACCCAAAACAAGTTGAAAAGTCGTTCCACTAAGTGTATATTTGTTGGATATCCTAAAGACTGTATGGGATAACACTTCTTTGATCAAACACAGCAAAAGTTATTTATTGCTCGAAAGGCAGAGTTCTTGGAAGCTAAGTTCCTTATAGAAGGAATGACGTATAGAATAGTGGAATTTGATGAGGATCAAGATCCACAAGCCAATACATGTTTGGTTGACACTAGCAATCAACAAGAGGTTATTGATAATGATCAAGAGGTTGATCAATACATATATATCTATATATATGTATAGAGATATATATTATATATATATATATATATATGTATATATGTATGTATGTATATATATATATGTAAATATATGTATATATGTATTGGATCAAATTTTAACCCTTGTTTATTGCGATAACACATTAACCCAACTAGTGGTCCGCAGCAAGCCACGTCACCATTGTAACTTAGAGTTACAGTGGTAAAACTAGTGGTCCAAAACGAACGTTAAAAAAATTAAAAAAATTAGCAAGACTATACTCAAATTAAATATATTAAAAAGATCAATTTAATGATGTAATTTATTTAAAAAATAACATTAAACCAAAAAGTTAAAAAAGTTTTAAAAAGGGGTGAAGTTTTTAAAATGGAGGGAAAATTTGAAAATGAGGAAAAATCGTTACATCAGTGGTGTAACGCGGTGTAAAAGTTAGTTACACTGGTATAAGTGTTCGCTACATTAGAGTTAACGGGTTATCGCAATAAACTAGTGTTAACAAAGGATCTTACCCTATGTATATATGTATATATGTATATATATGTATGTATATATATGTATATGTATATGTATGTATATATGTGTGTATATATATATATATATGTGGGTATATATATATGTATGTATGTATATAATATGTATATGCATATATGTGTATGTATATTTATATGCATATATATATATATATATATATATATATATATATATATATATATATATATATATATATATATGCATATATATGCATATATATATATGTACATGATATATATGTATATATATAAGCATATGTATATATAAGTGTATATATAAATATGTGTGTGTGTATGCATATATATGTGTATGCATATATATGTATATGCATATATATATATATATATATATATATATATATATATATATGTATGTATGTATGTATATGTATATATATGTATATATATGTATATATATATATGTGTGTGTGTGTGTGTGTCTATATATGTGTGTATATATATATATATGTATGTGTGTGTATATACATATAGTATACATATCTATATATATACATATATATATACATATATATATACATACATATACATACATATATACATATACATATATATATGCATACATATACATACATATATATACATATATATATACATATATACATACATATATATATTACACTATAATACATACATATATATATACATATATGCATATATATATATTTTTTATATATTTTGTATTATATATATATTATATATAGGGGAAGGTTCAAGAGAAAATCTTGTTTTATTAGAAAACTATATAAACCACTTATCTACTATTGATTTATATAATCAATGGTTGAGATCATATAGTGGCAAGATGGTAAATAAATGGAGTTTTAAGGATCTAACTATAAAGTCATAAGGGCATAATAGGCAAAACACATATATAATTCATATAGAAACTCTTATCTAATTAATTAAATCCCTATATCTCATCTTCTCCTCACTCTATATTTATACCAAATCTCTAGCTTCCTCTCCTATTTTATTTCATAAACATATTTATAAAAAATTTAAACACCAGATTATACTAATTTTATAGTGCAGGTTTCGAATATAAATGATTAAGAACAAACAAATGAACACTAGTTGAGTTACATATATGTATTCACGTTAAACAACTTACAATTTCAATATGTAACAGTGTGTTACGTATATGTAACTATGTGTTACGTATATGTAAGATTGTGTTACGCACTTATGAAGCACTATGTTACTTATACGTTACACAAACAAGCACTAATTTAACCATCAAATCAATCTCAAATCTTCTAATCATTTAATTCACGTTGATATATCTTACTATGTGTTCACGATTGTTGTCATTCACGTATATGTTACTATAACATATATAACAAGTGTAAAAGATTTTTATTAAACTCGGAAATTTACATATACATAGACATGGCTACATACATGAAACTTGATTATACATATACTGAGTTTCGTGTAACTCGAAAAGTTACATATACGTAACAGTAAATAGAGCTTCTAGAATCTAAAGAAAATTATAGTATATAGATGTGCAGCCATATTTAACCTGCATACGTATATGTAAGCACGTATGTAAACCTTCTTACGTATATGTAACATGACGAAGATGAAAATGAACAGAATATACGAATTGTAATATAACGAAGACTACATGATTCATGTCCATCTTCTAAATATCTTTATTTTTCACTCCATATACCAGACTTTTGCATATTTCCAGTTCAACGATATCAAGCCTAAATTATTCATCTACCCTTCATTCATTTCGCTATCTTCAACCTCAAACAACATTGCCTTTCAAACATATTTCAATCAATCCAGATTCGTAATTGTAACCAGTGAATAACTCCATGTTTCGATAGGTATAGCGAGCGGATGTTTTGGTCGTCGCTTTTGAAGATGAAATGATGCTTGATCTGAGTTTAGACTCCATAAACTAAATTTTGAATTTAGGTTTTGATGAAGATATAAGATGAAAGGAATTCTACTAGCTTTGATTTTGATTTTGATAAAGGTGTGAATGATTAACAATATGAAAACTTTAATTAGTCAAACGTAAATCATGGGATTTTATTTAAAAAATTAAAAATTACCATATCTAAAGATATGTAACCTTATTAATATACCCTTCTTGAATTAATAAAAAACAAAATAAAGAAATTATTTGATTGGTTGTAAAGAGTTTTCTGGGTTTCCTATTAAAATAGTGGTTTTCATTTACTTAAACTAATATTTATATTAGATCCCACTTTTCTCTCTCCTCTCTCTCTCTCTCTATATATATATATATATTATATATATATATATTATATATATATAATAGATGGGGAAATAAATTAGTAAATTTTTCTCTAGTATAGACTTTAAAGTTTAAACTATACTAGGCTTCATCCTTGCGTGCGTTGCGACGTGAATTCCACCCCAATTTCAAATACCAAATACCGTAACCCGATATATCATAGAATTAACCCGATATATCATTGAATCAACCTACGTATTCTGGCAGTTTTTCTTTTTCTCTATAAACCTATTTCATGACGAATCAATTTTAACAGAAATTTCTAGTGAAACATAAAAGAAATAAGGAAGCCATAATGACCAAAATGAATATGTAAACTTAAACTTCCTGAACGAAATGATTATGATTTAACAATCATTGCAAAGATGGAGGAAGTGCACGGAGATGCCTTGGTCAACCCGACCCATTTCCTCCACGAAAATGCCATGGTCAATCCGACCGGTGTCTTTTCCTGGTAACAACCTGGATGTATCGTCACAGGTGCATTGTATCATGTATTAACTGAAAGTGAACATGCAGGATTAATTATTATTGCCTGTTAAAAATAAACTTTCAATCACCATCAAACCCCACATATTTAAGATGCAACTTCATTTAAGCACACATTAAGGTATTGATTTGAAGCTGAAATTACACGGATACAATGAATCTCAAGAATGATATCTTCAACATACAAATAAAATTAATGTTGAAAAATAAAGAAATCGTGACCATGCACTGATCTGGAGAATTTTTTATGTGTGGAAGCAGACAAAGCATGAGAATTATATGCATTGTGAAGTTATAATTCTCTAAATAATGTGCAATATATTCCGAAGCAGAATCTCTCTGTTGAGAATTTATGAGGGCATCATATCAATGTTACTTCAGTTTTTTAGTCATTTATTATTTAAAGCGAAATCTATTGGCCCATCATAAAAACAAAAAAATGAGGGCTTCCTACTTCATCATGAGATGAACTAAGGAAAACTTATACAAATCCATAAAAGAAAAAACTTTGTGCTCTCTGCTAACAAAGACTCAAACGCCCAATTTGGATCCCTTTTCGAACTTCATCAGCAACCATTCGCTCAACAAAACCGGCAAAGATGGTTGGAGCTTCTTTATGAACAAACCTATGCCGTGGTAGCAAATAAACTCTAAAATATTGATATGTGTCACACCCTCAATTTCCTCGAACGGGGTTTTACCGTTAGGCGTTTGACATAACCTGGATCTCACATAAGAATCAGTTACACCAAACGACTCGATAATTACAAAACATATAAATGCTTAATAATAGCGAAACAAACCAATTTTGTTTAATATTGCGGAAGCGAAATCAGAAAACATTTAACAACAGTTTAAACTGCGCAATCACGCGCCCAAATCAATTTAAGTAAATGTAAGTGTAATTAACCCATGAAATGAGTTTAAAAGTGAAAGCAGAATGATATGTAGTGGATCCAGTGCTGCTAAACGTGCCACATCAGCGACCTGAGAGAAAACATGCTAAGATCAGTACAAAGACTGGTGAGTTCACAGGTTTATCAGAAAACAATAGTTAATAGTTATGAAATTCCAGATTTAGTAATCAAAGCATATAAGTAGGTAGCTAGCCTACAGCAAATCACTATATGCACGAAGTCGTGACCGAGCGGTCAGTAATAATAAAGTAATGAATGTCCCGGCTGTGGAATCCCTACCACAACACTGTAAAACAGGCTAACCATTCACCCGTTTGACCTCCAGTCAAGCTAGCGCGACTAGCCCGGGCGGGGTTTGTCAAACCCAGTAGATTTACTACCAATCACTTCGCTAATAATATATTAATGGTCCGAAGAGGCGTAGTATAACACAATAGTATTCAGGTATATGCAATATTACGAAATCTAAAGTATTGTATCGTATGTGAAAAACCACATGTTTCTCTCCCCCAAAAGAGTGAATATATGAAAGTGGGGCTGTAAACTCACCTTAAAGCACAACAACAGGTAAACGCATCACAAGCGGTCAGATAAAAGTACGCGTAAAAATTAAGTCTCTGAGTAACCTGAATTCATATTTTAATATTAAATTAATATTAAATATAAATTTGCAACTTGTACGGTTTCGTACTCTTGGTTTGGTTACGATGCCAATCATTGGTTGATTTCCCACTCACAAGCACACATCACCATACCTCAAACTCACACCAGGAATCACTCTTTATATATTATTAGTTATAAACCTTGCATGATTGAACCCATTTATTTCAGAATACGTGATTCGCGCCACACCACACGTAACGCCCCAAATGATACACACCTTTATGATAGTTTACATACGTACAACACACACACACACACACACATATATATATATATATATATATATATATATTATATATATATACACATATATATATATATAACACGTACACCATAGCAATATATACACCCACAATATAAATAATACATCTAGCACACTACAATATATATATAAAGTATATGTGACCCTCATGCATAAGGCAAAAGAAAACACACACATAATGCATGTGCACACTCACACTCAAAATGCCATGAGATCGACACACATATATATACGGATACATCCAAGCATTCACAGAAATGTCTACATCATAATCACCCTTACACCAAACTACATACACCCATGCAACAACATATACATGAGGATAATTCATGAACCCAACCATTTCCCGATGCACACTCACAGCCCCATTCACAGTCATATTCTTACAAAGATTACCCCAAAAGTCAAAGAACAAATACATACAACCCATCACTCTCGGCAGGAAACAAAACACACATGACCATTCACCAACTCACAAACTTACATACTCACATACATACATATATGTATGCACTCTCGGTCAGTTTTTGGCACCAACATAATTCAACACACAACACATCAATACATACACTCATAGCCTTCGGTTGTGACATCCAACACATGGCCATACACAACTAAAGCAATCACCGACACACACACACTTACGTTTACACCAAACCGAACCCGAACGTAACCGCACGACGGAACGAAAATAGACAACGAGATCCACGATTGATTACCTACGATAGCGTAACGAAGGGACGTCGTAGCTCAGCGGTGGCTCACGGGAGTAGGGGGAAGGTGATCGAGGTGCCAGAATCGCCGCAAGGAGGTGATTGCCGATGGTTGTTGTGTAAGGCCCCGTTCCCGGGCGCCTCACAGCTGGTCATTATCGCACTTAAAACACGTCATTATATAATCAATACAAAAATCATGCAGCGGAAACTTTGAAATAACTTTTCAATTTACTATAAATGCTTTTGCCAGTTAATACAACGTTCATCAATTACAAGATATATATTGTTGCATTACATCACAAAAGCATTATACAAAAGAATGTCATCCCAAAAGAGCTGAGTAGACGCCTCGTGCCATCCTCAGCAACACTACCTGCCAACTGGAAACACATAAAACATACTTATACATAAGAGCTGAGTTCTAGTTTTATAATAAAACATACTTTTCTTCCTTTAAAACCATTCTTTACATACATGCGATCACACATCATACGTAGACATAGATAATATCATTATTATCTTCATCGTACGTTCGTTAACTTTTGATCACATTCATTCATAACTCTTTCTTTCGTTCGTACGTTCCTTACATTCATTCATACATTCATTACATTCATTCGTACGTTCATTACTTTTATTCATACATTCATTACATTCATTCGTACGTTCATTACATTCGTACGTACGTTCATTACTTTCGATGACCTGCACATTACCCCGAACATTGTGCACGAAGCTGGTTACTGGGCCTGAGGTCTTTCATAGACCTCGAATGTTGTGCACGGAGCTGACTCCAGTACCTAGGGCAAGTACATTCACCACTTATCTTTTCTCTTTCATTACGGATCAATGCCATGTGCTATACCCCGAACATTGTGCACGAAGCTGGTTAGTAGGCCTGAGGTCTTTCATAGACCTCGAACGTTGTGCACAAAGCTGACTCCAGTACCTAGGGCAAGCGGCTAGGATTCCATACATTTGGTCAATCACAAGGATTGGACCCCCAGTGTGCATCCTTCTGGGGTAGCTAACCCACACACGGTTGAGCTAACACCCTTCATTGGGTGTGAAGCTCCGTACAATTGCTTGCAAGCCTTTCTTACTTTCATTCATTCATTCGTTAATGCATGCATTCTTTCATTTCGTTCCTCTTTTCATTATCTTCCAATTTACGTTACATAATACTTTTCATTCATTCATAATCATATCACATAAAGCCACAGGAAAGATAAACATACATCATAACGAGGAACATCATCATACACAAATAGCATCATCATGCAGGGCCACATCATACATACATAACATACATCATGCATAGTCATACATCATCATCATAATCATGCCCTACATAACATCTAAGATCCTAACGGTCATCTTACGTGTACCTATGGTAACTTCCACGTCAAAACTTACATTGCACTTTCCCCCGAAAGTCAGTACTCTAACTATGTTCGTCCTTGGGTACAACAGCCCTGTTTGGGCGGATGGGCACCCTTCAGTCGCATAGCCTCCATGCGACTGAACATCATGCGAATGGACCAATCGTACGAATGAACACTATGCGAATGGACCTCGTGCGAATGGACTTAATGCAGATGAGTACCTCGTGCAACCAAAATGCGCACTTGGAGAACTTGGCATACAACTTCTCCCTTCTCAACGTCTCTAATACCTCTCAAATGTGACCGGCATGCTCTATCTCGCTCTTTGAATAAATCAGGATGTCATCAATAAACACAATCACTGATTTGTCCAACATCGGCCGGCACACTCGATTCATCAGATCCATAAAAGCAGCTGGTGCATTGGTCAAACCAAAGGACATGACAAGAAACTCGTAATGACCGTAGCGCGTGCGAAAAGCTGTTTTAGGAATATCCTGCTCTTTCACCTTTAGCTGATGGTAGCCAGATCGAAGATCTATCCTTGAAAACCAACTGGCACCTTGAAGCTGATCAAACAAATCATCAATCCTCAGTAACGGATACCGATTCTTCACTGTCAACTTGTTCAGCTCCCGGTAGTCTATACACATCCTCATACTATCGTCTTTCTTCTTCACAAATAAGACCCGAGCACCCCAAGGAGAGATACTCGGTCTAATGAACCACTTATCGAGCAGCTCTTGCAACTGCTCCATCAACTCTTTCATCTCTGTCGGAGCCAACCGATACGATGCCTTGGCAACAGGTTGGGCACCCGGTATCAGGTCAATCTGAAACTCGATCTCTCGGTCAGGTGGTACTCCTGATAAGTCATCTGGAAACATGTCTGGAAAGTCACACACCACCGAAACATCGGATAGTTATGGTGTTGGCGTTTCCACATCCTTTACATAACACAAGTAGGCGCTACATCCACGCCTCATGCACTTTCCCGCCACCACCATTGAGATTACTTTTGGGATCGTCATGACCCGATCCCCGTAAACAGCTACCGAACTCCCGTCAGGCGCCATCAAACGAATCATCTTGTTGCGACAAACTATATTCGCCTCGAAGTCCGCCAATGAATCCATCCCAAGAACCAAATCGAAACCACCTAAGGTCATCACAAACGATCTAACAGGAAACTTATGACCTTCTAGTTCCACATCACAGCCCTCTATCATCTTAGAAATCCTGGTGGACTTACCTATGGCAGTCTCTACATTAAAGGGCACGTCCACACGTCTACTACTAACAGGCAGCTTAGTACAAAAAGCAGCAGAAATAAAACTCCTACTAGCACCCGAATCAAACAACACAGAAGCCAAAATTTGGTTCCCCGGAAACGTACCGGACACAACATCAGGGTCCGTCCTAGCCTCCTCTTGTGTCCTAGTGAATGCCCTGGCGCTCGCCCTCGGTCCTTCACTTCCCGTCTTCTTCGCCCCGGAACCCTCAGCCCTTGGCTTCTTGCAGTCTCTACTCATGTGGCCCTCCCCGCCACAGTTAAAACATTTCCCCCCTTGCACTCTTGTGCCATATGACCTGGCTTCCCACATTTGAAGCACACATTCAACCCCCACCTACACTCGCCATTGTGCTCCTTCCTACATGTGCCACACTTTTTCAGTCTCGTACCCGGTGTGGCTACACGACGGTCATTCACCCGTGCCTTCTTGTTACCAGTCGAGGCCTCACCCCGACCAAACCTCTTCCCATTCCAGTTTCAATCACCACCACCTTCTTACTGCCTTCCGCTATCACCACTACAGCTCGCTCATCGTACAGTCCCCCCGCCAAATCCACCATCGACTTAAACGTGCTTGGTCGGGCAACGATCATGTGCCTGCGAATATCCGCGGGCAAACCCTGAATGTATCTCTTAATCTTCCGTGACAGAGGCGTCACCTGATCCAGCACTAGACGTGCCATCTCGTTGAACTTTGTGATGTACTGCTGATGTGTCATGGTTCCCGCCTCCAGCTGCAGGAACTCCCTTTCAACCTTATCCATCTCCCGGTTAGGACAGAACTCCTCAATAACCAACCTTTTCAGCTCGGACCACTTCATTTTTCCAATCGCCCTACTACCCTCTGCTTGGACTATGTTGTCCCACCAGCATAAAGCCGAGTCCACAAAAGAATGGGCAGCAAACTTCACCTTTTGGATCCTCCCGGCACTCGCTGATATTCAGAACAGCTTCCATTTCCCTCACCATCAGTGAGCAGCAGCAGCAGCGCCATTTCATCAAAAGTAGGGGGCTTACACCTTTGAAATGCCAAGTGGTTACAGCTTCGTGCTGGCTCCTGCACAGGCTCTTCCTCCTCCTCCTCCTCGTCGGAAGGAATCGTCTCAGTCTTCGGTTGCTCCCGACCTCCCGAGGGCTGGTTCCTTTCTTGCCTTTCTCCTTCCCGTACTGCCTTAATCATTTCGGTCACCACAGACAGTAAAATTGTTTGCATGACCTAATGCACTTCTTTAACCACTGCCTCTTTCACCGAGGCCCTCAAATTTGCACTCTCATCACCACCCTCCGGATGAGGGGTCTCGGGTCCCTCAGGAACCACCTTCTCAACTCTAGGTCTTCCTCTTTTAGGCCGTGATGCAGCACCAACTCCATCACGCGAGGCTTTGGATGATCTACCACCGGCAATCCTCTATCACACACTGAAAGATTCAAACACTAACACGGTCATTCAAGGGAATAGCTCAGTTTATGTCAAGTATAGTATGTCCTAAATTACAGTGGCCAGTTGTGATTATCCACTTACTTTACTCTTCGTACCCCGAGCATTACCTGTCCTGACTACATCAGTATCTAAATCTACCAGCAACACATAAATCACATAACAGGCGCACATAATACCGGTTAACATTAAGAAAATACCTGATGGCACACAGCTACTCAATTGGCATCCCTTCCCTTTCCATCCCATTCTCAGTTTAAGTTAAGGTTTATTTTGAAAATTTACCCGTTTCACTTAAACTTTGGCTCTGATACCGACTTGTAAGGCCCCACTCCCGGGCACCTCACAGCAGGTCATCATCGCACTTAAAACACGTCATTATATAATCATTACAAAAATCATGCAGCGGAAACTTTGAAATAACTTTTCATTTACTATAAATGCTTTTCCAGTTAATACAACGTTCATCAATTACAAATATATATTGTTGCATTACATCACAAAAGGATTATACAAAAGAATGACATACCAAAAGAGCTGAGTAGCCGCCTCGTGCCATCCTCAGCAACACTACCTGCCAACTGGAAATACATAAAAATTCAGCGTTGCTGAGTGAGTTCTAGTTTTATAATAAAACATACTTTTCTTCCTTTAAAACCATTCTTTACATACATGCGATCACACATCATACGTACACATAGATAATATCATTATTATCTTCATCGTACGTTCGTTAACTTTCGATCGCATTCATTCATAAACTCTTTCTTTCGTTTGTACGTTCCTTACTTTCATTCATGCATTCATTACATTCATTCGTATGTTCATTACTTTCATTCATACATTCATTACATTTATTCGTACGTTCATTACGTTCGTACGTACGTTCATTACTTTCGATGACCTGTACATTACCCCGAACATTATACACGAAGTTGGTTACTGGGCCTGAGGTCTTTATAGACCTCGAACATTGTGCAAGAAGCTGACTCCAGTACGTAGGGCAAGTACATTCACCACTTATCTTTTCTCTTTCATTACGGATCAATGCCATGTGCTATACGCCGAACATTGTGCACGAAGCTGGTTACTAGGCTTGAAGTCTTTCATAGACCTCGTACGTTGTGCACGAAGCTGACTCCAGTACCTAGGGCAAGCGGCAAGGATTCCATACATATGGTCAATCACAAGGATTGGACCCCCAGTGTGCATCCTTCTGGGGTAGCTAACCCGCACACGGTTGAGCTAACACCCTTCATTGGGTGTGAAGCTCCGTACAATTGCTTACAAGCATTTCTTACTTTCATTCATTCATTCGTTAATGCATGCATTCTTTCATTTCGTTCCTCTTTTCATTATCTTCCAATTTACGTTACATAATACTTTTCATTCATTCATAATCATATCACATAAAGCCACGGGAAAGATAAACATACATCATAACGACGAACATCATCATACACAAATAGCATCATCATGCAGGCCCATCATACATACATAACATACATCATGCATAGTCATGCATCATCATCATAATCATGCCTACATAACTTCTAAGATCCTAACGGTCATCTTACGTGTACCTATGGTAACTTCCACATCAAAACTTACATTTGCACTTTCCCCGAAAGTCAGTACTCTAACTATGTTCGTCCTTGGGTACAACAGCCCTGTTTGGGCGGATGGGCACCCTTCAGTCGCATAGCCTCCATGCGACTGAACATCATGCGAATGCACCAATCGTACGAATGAACACTATGCGAATGGAACTCGTGCGAATGGACTTAATGCAGATGAGTACCTATGCGACTGGGCTCTCAGTCGCATGACTCCCCATGCGACTAGACCCCTAGTCGTGCGACTGAACCTCAATCGTGCAACTGAACCTCAATCGTGCAACTGAACCCCAATCGCCCCCAGTCGTCGTATGGCCTCCAGTCGGTCGTATGGCCTCCAGTCGGTCGCCCAGCCCTAGCTGATGCAGAATGCAGTCCCCTCGAACCCAATCTGCCATTTTCAACCTCCAAGCTCATCCAAACCCATCCTAAGCCCAAATCAACCATCCTAAACCTTAGGAATGTATACTATAACACCATTCACGCACACACAAGCTCAAGAACATACTCCAAACGCATCAAACACAATCACACCCAAATGGGTCAAACACACACACATTCAAAAACGGGTTTACTATGTGTTCCAGCCCCAAATCAGTTGAAAACAAGTAAAATAGGGGTCCTAGAACTCACACTAACTACCACAACGAGAAGAGCTTCGTGTTGACTCGCTAACCGATGATTTTCGTGCTCGGATCCACCCGAACAACCCCTTTTTCTCTCTTTTCTCCCTTCTTTCTCTCTTCTTCTCTTTTGGCTGGGTTTTCTCAAGAGTGGGGAGGATGTGGGTCTCCCCCTCTTAATCTCCCATATTTAAAACTTTTCCCCCGTTCTGGCAAGTTTGGTCCCCCGACTTTAGACTTTTTCTTTTTATTCTTTCGTCGGCTTCAAAAAAAATATCCGGGTGTTACATGTTGTCGTCGGATATGAAAGTCAAGAAGGGACAAAGATGCCGATTGTTTCTAACTCGTGGTCAGGAGTGTTGATCACCGGTCGCCAGGGGCTACGGTTGTGGAAGGGGAGGCCACTAAGGGTTGTTGTCGCAAGGTTTTGGTGTAAGTTCTTTAGGGTGTTGCAAATGGAAGGGGACGGATGGGATGGGGATCTGGTTATAATGGAGCCGAGAGGGAGGAGGTTGCGGTTTCTATGCCAAGACAAAAGTGAACTTACACTTTGGTCCCCTCAAGATGATCTTACTTTTAATTTAAGTTTTTAATTAGTTTCTGTTATTTATTATTAGTATTAGGATTAAATCTAATGAAAATTATACTAAGACTTTATTTCCATTTAATAAATAGAATTAGTTAATACCATTTAATACGTAAAATTGACTTATTACAAATTTGCCGAGAATAACGTTAAAATTGAAAAATTAGAGTTGTCACATCATCCCCTTGTTGAAGGAATTTTCATCCCGAAAATTAGAACATCAGGGTCAACGAACAACTTTAGGGTCAACGACCAACTAGTGTACAAGCTGGTCAGTTATCTGGAATATAAAGACACGTAAGGTTTTATGAGAGTTGCGACATCATCCCCTTGTTGAAGGGAATTTCGTCTCGAAATTTAAGAAAAATGTATCTTGATAATGATACCTTAAGAAGCGGAAGCTTGATCGTTGAACAGTTGTGGATATTTCTTTTTCATTTGATCCTCGCGCTCCCAGGTAAATTCTTGTCCATGCATAGAGTTTCATCTAATGCGCATAATAGAATCTTGCTACGCTTTAGGGTTTTGACTTCTCGATTCATAATCTCAACTAGTTCTTCAACGAAAAGAAGCCGTTCATCAATTTCCAGTTCCTCTAATGGAATGACAAGCGATTCATCAGCTAGACACCTTAGATTCGATACGTGAAACACATTGTGTATTCCACTGACAATCTCAAACGGCCCAACGTATCTAGGGTTTAGTTCCCACGCTTTCCAAAGCGTATTACATCTTTTCACGGTGAGACTTTTAAGAGTACTTTGTCACCAATCTGAAACTCCAATGGTTTAAGACGTTATCAGCGTAACTCTTTTGTCGATCGCGTGATGCTGCCATATGGTTACGAATTTGCACGATCTTCTCAGTGGTCTCGTGCATAAGTTCTGGTCCTATAATTTGACTTTCTCCAACTTTTGCCCAACAGATAGGTGATCGGAACTTACGTCCATATAGTGCCTCAAATGGTGCGGCCTTGATTGAGGTGTGATAACTGTTATTGTAGGAGAACTCAACCAATGCTAAATGAGTTTCCCAACTACTGCCAAAATCAATCACACAGGCACGCAACATGTCTTCCAGTGTCTGGATCGTACACTCACTCTGACCATTGGTTCGTGGGTGATACGCAATGCTTATATCCAGCCGCATTCCCAATGATCGTTGCAATAATTGCCAGAAGTGAGAAGTGAACCGAGCATCACCATCATATATGATAGATATAGGTACGCCATGCCGAGAGACTATTTCCCTTAAGTAGATTTGTGTAAGCTTCTCCATTCGAGCGGGTCTCTCGGATTGCTAGAAAGTGCGTGGATTTCATTAAGTGATCTACTATAACCGGAATGGTATCGCATCCGCTGGGAGTCCTGGGTAACTTCATGATAAAGTCCATTGAGATCTGCTCCCATTTCCACACTGGAGTTTCCGATTGCTGGAGTAAACAGGATGGTTTCTAGTATTCCACCTTTACTTTAGAGCAAGTTAGGCCTCTGCTTACGTATGTGACAATCTCAGCTTTCATGTTTGGCCACCAGTAAAACTCATTAAGATCCTGATACATCTTGTCTGAACCTGGATGAATCGAGTAACGTGACTTATGAGCTTCATCCATTACTAGCTCTCGTAAATTCCCATACTGTGGTACCCAGATCCGTACATTTTGAGAACTTTGCATAAAGCTGTTCATTTTCAACAATTTCAGAATGATTCTCAAGTGTTCCTCATGATCTTCCTTATTCTGAGAGTAGATTAGTATGTCATCAATGAAGACAATGACAAACTTATCCAAATAAGGCTTGCAGACACGGTTCATGAGGTCCATGAAAACTGCTGGGGCATTGGTCAGACCAAAAGGTATTACAGCGAACTCATAGTGCCCATAGCGAGTCCGGAACGCCGTCTTCGAGATGTCTTCTTCTTGAACCCTTAACTGATGATAGCCTGATCTCAAATCAATCTCAGAATAGTAGCTTGATCTTTGTAGCTGGTCAAACAAGTCATCAATGCATGGCAGTGGATATCTGTTTTAATTATCACTTTGTTCAACTCCCGGTAGTCGATACACATCCTAAAGGTTCCATCTTTCTTCTTCACACAAAAGCATTAGAGCTCCCCGGGGTGAAGAGCTGGACGTATGAATCCCTTGTCTGACAATTCCTGGAATTGCTTAGACAACTCTTTTAGTTCGTTCGGTGCCAAGCGGTACGGCGTCCGAGCGATCGGAGCTGTTCCAGGTGCTAACTCAATCTGAAATTCCACCTGTCGGTGCGGAGGAAGACCAGGTAGGTCTTCGGGAAATACCTCAGAAATGTCTCTGACACCTGGAATATCTTCAATACGGTTTTCATCCACATTCATTTATATAACAAGTGCCACTAAAGCAGAACGCCCTTTCCTAAGACATTTCTTAGCCTTCAAATATGAGATGATGCTGACCATAATACCAACCATATCACCTTTAACTGTAAGAATCTCATCACCCGAGATGGGTAACTTGATCAGTTTCTCCTTAAAAATGATCTCAGCGTTGTTCTTGGATAACCAATCCATTCCGACTACCACATCAAACTACCATGGGTAATAGGAATCAGATTTATATTGAACGAATGTCTAGACAAGCCTAGATTACAAATTCCAAGCACATGGGTGGCGCTATTATTCTGTCATTGGTTACTTCTATGGGAGATTTTAGAACTTAAGCTGGTAAGAACTACTTCTAGCAGTCCACTCAAGTTACTGGGTATGATACTTCCATCGGCACTCGAATGAGATAATACTGAAACGAATTACCATTTCTGCCGGTTTCCTATCTTCTTAAGCCTTGGATAGTTTCTATTGAAATACACAATTGTCCACACTCATAACATCTCTTTGTGCTTCTTGTGGTTGAGGAGACTTGGTTGGGATGTTCACACGACAGTTCTTAAAGGTATCACTAAATTTCCGCATGGCGTGTTAGATGTTCTTATTGCACGACCTATGATGATGATAGTTGCACTTAAGGACGGGGTCTTCATATCGCCTTGTCACCATAGGTTGAAATAATGATGTATTCCAAATGAAACAAATGCTAGAACGCTCAATCTGCCAAGACTCTAGGTCTTAAGATCAATCCAATGAACAATGACTACATGTGCAGAGAGTATCATCACTCTATTGAAACTTTGAAGATCTGGCATATCATAGATGGATAGTATTGCATGATCACTGATATGCTAGAATGGGTAACGTCTCATAGAGAGTAGGACTAATGCCATAATATGAATCTCATTAAGGCTCAAGGTAGATGAGAACTTTCATACGAATAGAAACGAAGGATTGTTTCCATGTCAATAGTGAAAGTTTTATGAGGATCGAGACTCTCATGTATCAAAGTGTGGAAATGGAAATGTGTACTGACTATGACCGTTATCACCCGACAGAGTTTGCCAGACTTCTCATGCATGAAAAATTACAATTACTTGTAGGATGGTAATTTTCTTTGCATGGTCACCCCTGGTTCCTCTCATCCAAGCTAACATACCTTGTCAAGTATAGAGTGTTATCAGTGATAGGGGTATCAAAGATATAGTTTATTAAACCAAGGTTGTACGAAGGAATCAGTAAGGAAAACATTCACTTGGGTAAGAAACCATTGATGTACTCAGGTTAGATGGTAAGATATAATTATTGTAAGTAAAACCTGATAAGTTATCTCCCAATGTCTATGATAACCGCCAGTGTAGTGATTTCCTGCTCCACGGACAAGGAAGAGAAGTGGCAAGATAGGTAAAGAAAGTATGACAGGAATAGCTCTCGATCGAGAGAGCATTCAACAGGAGGCAGAACATGCTCCCGATGAACCATCCAAGTCCAGTACCAAGGATACTGTATCCAATTATGAGGGGTTTAATGTAAAAGGTAAGGTACAGGTAGTTCGTAAGTAACCTTCTCATGACTCATAGTAACTCAGAGTCAACCACGCTAAGGAACAGGCGGTAACAACCGGGAATCAGGGCGAACTGGCCTTCTCCCGTTAGACTTAGCATAAGAAGATGAAGATACCATCCCTGTAGTCGAACGCTCATAGGAATACGCCAAAGCAAACAGATCTCAAGCAAGTAAACAAGCAATTATAACTTAATAATCTACGTGTGTGTAACTAATGCAAATCCAGCTATAGTCTAAAATGCAATGCAAAATAAGATGCAAATGTTCATTTTAGTTCCCTATAACTAATGCTCTGATACCAATCTGTCACACCCTCAATTTCCTCGAATGGGTTTTTACCGTTAGGCGTGTGACATAACAGGATCTCAGATAAGTATCAGTTACACCAAACGACTCGATAATTACAAAACATATAAATTGCTTAATAATAGTGAAACAAACCATTTTGTTTAAGTATTGCGGAAGCGAAATCAGAAAACATTTAAAGACTGTTTAAACTGGGCAAACACGCACCCAAATCAATTTGAGTAAACGTAAGTGTAATTAACCCATGAAATCAGTTTAAAAGTGAAAGCAGAATGATATGTAGGGGATGAAATGCTCCTAAACGTGCCATATCAACGACTTGAGAGAAAACATGCTAAGATCAGTACAAAGACTGGTGAGTTCAAAGGTTTATCAGAAAACAGTAATTAATAGTTATGAAATTCTAGATTTAGTAATCAAAGCATATAAGTAGGTAGCTAGCCTACAACAAATCACTATGTACATGAAGTCGCGACCGAGCTGACAGTAATAATAAAGTAAAGAATGCCCCGGCTGTGGAATCCCTACCACAACACTGTAAAACAGGCTAACCATTCACCCGTTTGACCTCCAGTCAAGCTAGCGCGACTAGCCCGGGCGGGGTTTGTCAAACCCAGTAGATCTACTAACAACCAGTTCGCTAATAATATATTAACGGTCCAAAGAGGCGTAGTATAACACAATAGTATTCAGGTATATGCAATATTCGAAATCTAAAGTATTGTATCGTATGTGAAAACCACATGTTTCTCTCCTCCAAAAGAGTGAATATATGAAAGTGGAGTTATAAACTCATCTTAAAGCACAACAACAGATAAACGCAACACAAGCGGTCAGATAAAAGTACGCGTAAAAGTTAAGTCTCTGAGTAACCTGAATTCATATTTTAATATTAAATTAATATTAAATATAAATTTGCAACTTGTACGGTTTCGTACTCTCGGTTCGGTTACGATGCCAATCATTTGTTGATTTCCCACTCACAAGCACACATCTCCATACCCCAAACTCCCACCAGGAATCACTCTTATATATTATTAGTTATAAACCTTGCATGATTGAACCCATACATTTGAGAATACGTGACTCACGCCACACCACACTTAACGCCCCAAATGAATACATACCTTTATGATTGTTTACATAAGCACCACACACACACACAAATATATATATATGTGTGTGTGTATGTGTGTGTGTGTATATATATATATATGTGTGTGTATAACACGCACAACATAGCAATATATACACCCACAATATAATAATACATCTAGCCACTACAATATATATAAAGTATATGTGACCCTCAGGCAAAAGAAAAAACACACATAATGCATGTGCACACTCACACTCAAAATGCCATGAGATCGACACACATATATACGCATACATCGAAGCATTCACGGAAATGTCTACATACATAATCACCCTTACACCAAACTACATACACCCATGCAACAACATATACATGAGGATAATTCATGAACCCAACCATTTCCCAATGCACACTCACAGCCCCATTCAGTCATATTCTTACAAAGATTACCCCAAAAGTCAAAGAACACATGCATACAACCCATCATTCTCAGAAGGAAACAAAACACACATGACCATTTACCAACTCACAAACTTACATACTGACATACATACATATATGTATGCACTCTCGGTCAGTTTTTGGCACCAACACAATTCAACACACAACACATCGATACACGCACTTATAGCCTTCGGTTGTGACATCCAACACATGGCCATACACAACAAACGCAATCACAGACACACACACTTATGTTTACATCAAACCGAACCCGAAAGTAACTGCACAACGGAACGAAATTAATCAACGAGAGCCACGATTGATTACCTGCGATGTAACGTAACGACGGGACGTCATCGGTCAGCGGTGGCTCGCGGGAGTAGGGGGAAGGTGATCGGGTGCCGGACCCGCCGCAAGGAGGTGATTGCCGTTGCTTTTTGTCGCCGGATACGGAAGCCAAGAAGGGACAAAGATGCCAATTGTTTCTAACTCTTGGTCGTGGAGTGTTGATCATCGGTCGTCGGGGGCTACGGTTGTGGAAGGGGAGGCCACTAAGGGCTGCTGTCACAAGGTTTTGGTGTAAGTTCTTTAGGGTGTTGCAAATGGAAGAGGACGGATTGGATGGGGATCCGGTTACAATGGAGCCGAGAGGGAGGAGGTTGCGGTTTCTATACCAAGTCAAAACTGAACTTACACTTTGGTCCCCTCAAGATTATCTTACTTTTCATTTTAAGTTTTTAATTAGTTTTTGTTATTTATTTGTATTATTAGGATTAAATCTAATGAGAAATTATACTAAGAATTTATTTCCCTTTAATAAATAGAATTAGTTAACACCATTTAATACGTAAAATTGACTTATTACAAATTTGCCGAGAATAACGTTAATCTAGAAAATTAGAGTTGTCACAATATGTGAACTTATCGATTTAAGTATTCATGAAGAAATACAGGTTTGAATTGACTAAGAAGCATGCACACCCGATTTGAAGTTATTGGTTTAGCAGGAAAGTAGAGTTAATATGTAAAACTGGATCTTTGATGAATATAAACAGGAAACAAACCTACTCCAATCTGTCTCATGTAGATATTGAAATCCTACACATAAACTGGAACAAAAAAGATGTTATAGATAATAATTTCTAGGCAACATTCGCGGATTCAATATTAGAGTAAGAAGCATTAACGACGAACGTTACACAACGTCTATATCATCGCATTCATCGTACTAATAGCTGGTTAACCATATACAAATAAATATACTCTCGAACAATTGTTTATCACACCTCGAAACAACCAAGCTATATGGAAAGTACATACTTAATACATCAGTATTGACGTGAGATATTCAATCCTCTTTCTATTTAATGCTATTTCAATGCCTTCCGTAAGAATAAGTAACGACCAGTAACGCTAGTGAGCAACTGCCAAAGATATGAGTCTCATACCATCTCCGTGTCTTCTAAACTTAAAGTCAAAGGACCAAAATCAGCATGGTTTAAATCGGAAACATTTATAGTTAGAGAGGAAATACATAGATCCAATAGAACAACTTAATAATCCCATAGTATGAATCTTCAGGGCAATCAAATTAACCGAAACTAATCAAAATTTAGACCTAAAAATCTCATATCCTAATCTTTAAAGCAATCAAACTAAGGAAAGCTAATAAAAATTTAGACTTAATAATCTCAAATAGTCTGCCATAACAACTAAACTTGAAATAAAAATAAACAAAATCAAACAAAATAAAAGGCAACACAAAAGGAAACCGATTGGGATGGATCATGGTTATGGATAGGAACAGCAACATGGCTAAACTTAAGGTAAGAAGAACTAAGAGTCCGCTGCATTCTAGCTTTTAGCATCGATAAACTACCTGAAACAGAAAATACCAAATTCATATATATTGCTTGAACCATTATGAGCCAAATTAAGAAAAAAAATGCAGAATTGGATGTGGGATATGATACATGTGATAGTAAAATTGGGTCGGAAGTTCACCTGTGAAAATCAGATGGCTAGTGGTGGTCGTTGGTGTTGTCTCCATATCTCAACTATATTGAAATCAAACATGATAGTGGCTTGAAGACCAGTAGAGAAGCGGTAAAGGCTTGTAAAGGGAAATAGAAAAACTCAGAAGACATGCAAATGATGATAAAAGAGAAGCAGACGTGGGTTTGATGAAATATGAAGGCTTTTAATGAAGATACGTGTGTTTAGCAGAGTACTTGTACACCAAAGCTGTAGGGTGTCGTACAATACTAAAATAGCCCCGTTCTACTGTTCATTTACTTATGTTTTTAACATATACTAGGTTTATTTCCATGTCGCACGTTGCGCGATTCAACACTATTGTTTTTTAACGGCTCAGAATAGGCAATCCGTAACGGCTGTAACTCAGAATTACTGTCACGCAAACAACGGATCCCTTTTTATATCATCATAGCATTGATGTAATGTGAATAACATTATCTTTAATAGTAGTTTCTCAATCGGACAATGGAGACTCACATGAGCAATCACAAACCACACTGTTTCTCATGTTTCAGACGGGCATACAATATATGAACAACAACCCATCATCATTGACATGCCATAAATAATCAGGCACAAACTTCAACAATATGAATCTACCTATCGTGACAACTTGAATTATGTCTCAGCTGGCCCATACGCACAACACCATCAACCACATCACGGCTTATTAGTACCACGTAAGCAACCCAACAACGTCTCAAATGAGCAAATAGCTCAACATCATAGATAAATCAACAAACAAAAATAGAATAAATGCTAATCAAAAAGGGCATTAACAATAGGAGAGAAACCCACATGATCTCATGTTAAAATTCATAATCTCAGTAATCAAACTAAACAAACACCAATTGTTTCAGCAATAACATCAACAAAAACACACGGGTTACGACAACCCGCTTCGCTCTCCAAACAACCCTAACCTCACCAACAATAAATCCTGATCACCAAACAACACCGACCTCACCACCAACACATCCACCGACATTACCATTGCCCAAGCAAGGTGTCGCAAACAAAAGAAACCCAAAAAAATAGTAAGCAACCCAAATCTGCATTCCAGTAGACAAAAGAAAGAAAGCACAACTCAAACCCAAATTCATCATCATCGTTGCAAAAGAAAGAGGGTCAGAGGCAGCCACGGCTGCAACCGGAGTTACCACGCCGAATGGCGCCGTACCATCATTGCACCCCAAAAACAACCGTGCTCATAAAAACCGAGGTCGTCGGAGACATGCAAGGGTCGGCGACTCCTCAACACCGTTGTTTCCATCTCCAATAGACCTAGATCTACAATCATCATCGTCGTTGCAAAATAAAGCCCCTCTGATGCCCCCACGGCTGCAACCGGAGTTGCCTCGCCAAGTGGATGGCCACCATCATCGGGTCTCAAACGAAAACCCAAGGAAATAGGGAGAGGGTGAAGGGGGACAACAGAGCCCCCTCTGAGCAGCGGGCTTAAGGTGAAAAATCAAGAGAACGCGTCTGGTATGGCGGAATCCCAAGACCCGATGATGATACACAACCCAACACATGCCGGAAGAAAAGAAGAAAAGAGAAACCGGACGGCAGGTGGGCGGCGGTGAGGCGAACGTCGATGCAGACGACGGTTGAGCCATGGACAACCGCCACCTGCTTCACCTCAACCACAGAGGGGAGGCGAAGCAGCAATAGAGCCACCGCAACAACCGCCGTTGTCGCCTTCGCTACAGCCGGCCACCACACAAAACCCTAGAAACCCCCCCCTCGCCTTTGGTACAACCGACAACAGAGGCACCACCACAAGAACCGCCATTGGTGTAGGCGATCATGCTGTAGTAATGCCTTCCGTTGAAGGAGACCACAATGGTAGCGTTGTAGACGGTGGCGGTGGCGATGGCATTGCCGGTGCCGGTGATAATAAGAGAGAGCATTTTATCTCTCCAAAAATGAAACGGATGGGACACCGGAATGATTTCCCCTCTTTATCACATTTGTAGGGGTGCAATCTGTCAAAGTGAAGAAAGATGTGTGGCAAAACCACAAACACACTGAACATAACTGCTTCTTCCCCTCTTCTATTAATATATAGGATAATAGATTTTAACATATAGATATAGATTAATTGCAACTAGGGCTGCAAACGAACCGAACAAACACGAACAAAACCTTGTTCGTCTTCGTTCGTTAAGAAATATACTTGTTCATGAACTGAACACTTGACGAACGAGATTCTTTGTTCATGTTTGTTTATTAAGAAAATAAATATGTTTATAAACCGTTCACGAACACTTAACGAACGTAAAGGAATACAATCAAAAGCAAAAGAACACAAACAATTGTTCATGAACATGAAGAACACAAAAGAACTCATAAATACAAACGAATACTAATGATTATAGATTTATTTTAGAATAAAGTTTACATTTTTGTTACAAACATTACATAAAATCAATAGAAATAAATAAGTACTTAACATAAATATAAAAAACAAATACTTGATATAATAGTCATAAAAATAGCTGACACAAAAATTAAGAATATAAACAAACACATTAACAAACATAAACGAACGTATTATTAAACATTCACGAACGGACATTAACGAATATTAACTAACATAAACGAACATATTATCGAACGTTCATGAACATAAATGAACGAAGACGATTTGTATTCATGTTTAATCGTTTAACTAAATAACAAAATTTTCTTGTTCGTGTTCGTTCATTACTAAATGAACGAACATAAACGAACTTCCCGTCGAACAGTTCATGAACTGTTCGCTGAACGTGTTGTTGGAGAAAGCCAACCTAGTAACGATCATGATATTTCCTTTACAAAATCATATAAGACTAATGTAATAATAATACAGACCAGATCAATTTATATTCGATATGGTTGCTAAGTTTTTTAATAAACGAGTATCAAGGATCAAATTGTATAATGTCGTTTGCATAAATATTGTTACATATATACCTTTAGTATATAGAAAATCGTGAATCAACTTCTAAGATAATCCACAATAACTCTTTTATGGGAATCACCACCTGAACATTTCCCATATTTTTCACCATTGGGGTATCTGTTTCGGGAGGAATACCAAGAATGGTGTTGGACGATATTTTTGTTATGTCAATAGTTTAGTTAGTAGTTAGTTTAAATTGTTGATACGTCTTTGTGTAATATCCAGGTAAATTATGAATTGATCGATCTCAATCCATCAAACATGTAATGAATGATAATTTGATTGGTTAACAAGCACACATAATACAAACTTGAATGAATAACAAAGTAAATAATGTTCCGTCTTGATTACCACTGTTGCATACAAAACCGGAATTTGGTCAAGTGTTACAATTATAAAAGACATACATCTATATATACTATCGAAATCTTCTTGCGTGAAAACTTGTAACACAAAAAATGTTGTCGCGCGGAAACTACAATTTTTCACGCGTAGTTCTCGCATTAAGTAGATTTTGATTTCCCGAGCCTTTAGTTTGATCTCTACAATCTCCTTAGACTTGATAAATTAAATCTTCAAAAATCCACGTCTGCACACTTGTAGTCTACCTTATATGCATACATATTCTTGTCTAGCGCTTTGTTGATCAATCATTCGGATTTTGCTACTATAAAGTGTATTGATTAATCAACTTCAATTGGACAAGCCTGAAGCCTATCAAGTCATCCATGCCGAACTTGAGTAGATCAATTAGGTCAGTGATTCTAAATTCACGATCAATATAGTAGATAATTGCACGCCTTGTTTCTTCTCGCATACCCATGTCATTAACTTTGATCAACTATTTAAAGGTACCGGAGCATGAATTAGGAGCTTTTTCATTATCTTCGAAAGCTTGTACACTCGTATCTTCATTGGGGCATTTTTGTTTCAATCTATCCTTGATTCATTTGATATAACATTTGATTTGGTAGTCTTGAAATTTTGAAAATCTGACTTACTCTATCACCATATCTAGTTTCTGAACCAATTCGTCACGCCATAATTTAGAGTGGAACCTTACCCATAGCATATAAGTCAAGAGCTCTCAGAGTATAAAAGTCATACTCATCCTTAAAGCATTATATTGCACAGCTCACCTCTTCATAACGTATAATTTATTCTCTCCATCATAATCCCAGCTCAAAACCGCATCTGAATTTCCATAACAAGTATATGGTTTAATTTGAATAATGTAGAAATGTTTTTAGGTGGAGGACAAGGAGCTCTGAAAGTAAGTTTGCTAATTTGCATCACAACTTGCTTTCTAGATTGTTAGGAAGGATCGACTGGAGTATCTGTTTGCTCAATTTCTAATGAAGTAGGCATCTCACCTTCTTCTAACTAAACATCTTCAAATAAGCTTTTTAGACTATTCCTAAAATGTCTATATACTTCATATCTTCTCCAAATCATCAAAAGGACCTAATTTAGCACCAAAGTCTTTAGTAGAAAGTTGTTGTTGAAATGTGTAAAACTCATTGTCATACTTGCTTTTAACATCAGGATTCGAAAGCTGATAATTCTCTGGATCATCTGGACTTGGTATGTGGACATCATCAGTTCTAGACTCTATAGATGGACCTACAATAGTGCATATGCCTCCACCTTGGTCGTCATCATCAGCATCTCTATCATCATTATTCTCATCACCGTCATCCTCCTCATCATCATCATCATCATCACTCACCTATAATGAACTTTATCTAACCCATCATCACCTTCTTTACTTACTATCCCTTATTATACTTGTGTACTTCTAATATTTGCTCTATCAACATTAGTTGTAGTCTCATTGACTTGCTATTCTATGATCACATCTATTTGAGCTTCAACAACTAGTTTTGGATCAACAAATTCTTGTCCACTAGTCCCACCTACTTTAGTTGTTCTCAGTAGTTCTGCCTGAGTGGTCTGAGTAGAAGTTTGGACTGAAAAAGCTTGAGTCCGATTCTCCATGCTGTGAACATAATCAAATAAGACCTATGTTTGATATTCTAGAGTCTTAATCCATGCTTCTTTAACTTGATTGTTAAACTAAAGTAGTTTTATCTGTCTTGCCTTGTCAAGGCTTTCTCTCCTAAGAGCAATCACTCCTTGTTCCAAAATTACTTGGATGACTTTAAGATTTTTAGATGAAGTACAAGCATTCTTGCTTTGATGAGGAGAAGTATTCAAATAATTATCAACATCAAAGCCTAATTTTTCATACTGACCTCGTGGAGGTGTTGAGTATGTAGGAGCTGACATAGGATGAGTTTAATAACTAATACTATTATATCTTCGGTAATACTAACTGGGATCTCTCGTGTTTGAGCTGGTCTTCCTTTAACTTCAACAACAGATGTATGAACCTCCTAATTTAATGGTTCTAGTCATTGGAGTTCTAGGCTTCTTAATAGATATGCCTCTCCTTTTTCTTCAGGTTCTTACCAAATCAAGCCTCTTTCTAGCAAGAGGCTTCCTTCTTTAGGTGTATTAGGAATCACAAGGAAGATAACCGGTATCAATTTCTTCAGATGTACATTTGGGAGCACTAGAAGGAGGAGGATCCTTTGGACTCTCCTGAAGTATGAAAGGAACATTCCTCATCTCGTCTTTTGCTTTTTCTAAATCAGTTTCATATTCATCTTCAAACATTTCTATAATCTCTTAAACTATAGTTCTCGCTTTGCTTCTAGACGAACTACTCAGAGTGTCAATGGGAGTTCGAGATGAAGTACCAACAAGCTTAGATCCTTGTGGTGGTTGTTGTGACTCTTGTTGCTACTGTTGTTCTTGCTATTGTTGTTGTTGTTGCTGTTGAGATTGATGTGGTTGTAGTTGTTGAATCTGTAACACCCGAAAATTTGTCAGAAAGTAAATAGAAAGGAAAAGTAATGAATAGAAAATAAAAATAGACAAGAGTCAAATGGGGTGTTATGTAAACAGTGCACAAAAGACAAAATATCCACCTTTTTAAAGCATGGCCGCCCATGCCATGCTTACAACTGCCACTTTCGGCTGAAAAGAAAGAAGAAGAGAAAAACAGAAGTTTCTCGTGGAATTTTCGAAGAAACTAAGATTGAATCTCCATAGGTAAGTGTTTTTGGTGATAATTGGTTCGGTTTCTCGTGGTTTCATCCGTAGAAACCGATTACTAAGTGTGTTATGTGTGTTGGTATGTGTTTTTGACATCTTTAGGTGTTAGAAACTTTTGGAAGTTCGTATTTGAAGGAGAGGTGTTGTAAAGCAGCTAAGGTGAGTTCTAGACCCCGTCTTTTACATGTTTTAAAGTGTTTTTTGGGCTAAAAATGTTTTAAAATAGTTTTATAATTATCATGTATGCATACCCGTATGTTTTGGGCATATATGTTGATGTGTCATGGTTGTTATGTGATGTTTATGCTTAGAAAAAGTTTTCATAAGCTTAGAATAAGAGTGTAAGATGATTGGGACTGAAATGTGTTAGAAAAATGCAAACAGGTTGGTCATGCGCCTTCATAAGGCTCATGCGCCTGAAAATGCCATAGAAAGATTTAAGTGTTGCTTATGCACCCAAATAGAGCCCATGCGCCTATCCTTTCGCCTTAGAATATATGTTAAGTAAGTTCATGCGCCCAAACAGGGCCCATGCGCCTGAGAATGTGCCTTAGAAAGTTTAAGTATAGAATGATGCGCCAAACAGAGCCCATGCGCCCAACATATCCGTCAGGCTCCTAAGTGTAAAACTCATGCGCCTGAATAGTTTATGCGCCTGAATAGTTTATGCGCCCGGGACTTAGTGGGAAAAATGGGTTAAGTGTAGGGCCATGCGCCCAAATAGTGCTAACGCGCCTAAGTAGGGCTTATGCGCCTGCATAGTGCTCATGCGCCCAGAACACTTAGAAATTTTCTGAAATTTTGTAGAAGACAGAATGATTACAGTTTGACTCTAGTTTGACTTTAGGGTTATATATGATATTATATTGCATGATTATAAGTTGTTCTTATGTTCCATACTGTTTCTTATTGTGTGACTTTACGTTGTATGTTTATGATCATAAACGTAAAGTATAATCATTAATAAAAGTGAAAGATTAATGATAAAGAAAAGTAGAACGTAAATGAAAGAATGTAAGTCTTGCAAGCATTGAATAGGAGGTGCACGACCATGTTGGCGTTATCTTAACTGTATGTGGTTTAGATAACCCGAAGGATGTATGCAGCGTCAATCATTAAGATTGATAGGGACCCTTGTAGCATACCCTAGGTGATTGGGTTAGCTTAGTGCACAATGTTTGTGTGTCTATTTATAGACCACAGGCCCAACATCAGCTTCGTGCACAATGTTCGGGATATTGCACATTGGCCTGTAAGAAAGTGAAAGTTAATGATAAAAGTACGAAAGGAACAAAGGCGTACGATAATGATTAATGAAGGAAGTTTACCTTGATGTATATATGATGTGTGCTCACATACGAAAGTAAAGAAAGTATTTTATTAAAAAGAGTATTTTCATATATAAATTATATAAGGTATTTTAAATCTTTTAAAACTAGAACTCACTCAGCAACGCTAACTTTTATACATTTTCAGTTGACAGGTAAGCATTGCTGAGAATGGCACGAGGGATAAGCTACTCGGCGGGCAAGACTGACATCCATTCATATTTTGAGCCTATTGTTGTTTTTTATTAAAACATTATTTTGTAACTGATGATCAACGTTGTATTGCTTAACAACATTAACTATAATAATAATGAATGGCTTTTGTTAAATGAATTTCCGCTTCATATTTTATGAATTATGTAATGTTTTATGTAATAATGCGATAATTGTCCAACTGTGAGGTACCCGGGTTCGGGGCCTTACAAGTTGGTATCAGAGCGAAAGTTTAAGTGAATTGGGTAAAATTTTATCAAAAACCTAATCTTAAACTTAGAATGGGACTAAGGGAAGGGGATGCCAGCCCGAGTAGCTGCGTGCTATCAGGTATTTCTTTTCTTAAAGTTAACCAGTATTATGTGCATGTGCTATTTGACTTATGTGTTCTTAGTAGATTTAGATACTGATATAGTCAGGATAGTAAATGTTTAGGGGTATGAAGAGTAAAGTAAGTGGCTAATCTAAACTTGCCACTGTAATTAGGGACTTACTATACCTAGCATAAACTGAGCTATTACCTTGAATAACTGTGTTAGTGTCTGAATCTTATAGTGTTTAAAGGATGGCTGGACGGAAATCTTTGAAGGCTTTTAGGGGCAGAGGTCATGGTGGACATGGTGTTAGGCCACGTGTTACAAGGAGTGGTGCTAAGGCTATCGAGACAGCTCACGAGAACCTTGAGGTTCATGGTTGAAGTGAGGAGAATGAGAATGCTAGTTTGAATGCCTCAGCTAGGGAGGCGATTGCTGATGAGGTGGACCAGGTCATGCAGACAGTCTTACCGTCTGTGGTGACCAAAGTTATCAGGGTAGTGAGGAGTGAAGAGATAAAGGAGAAAGAGGATAAGAAAGGATCAACGGGAAAGGAGAGAAAGGGGAGGAGGAACACCCGAGCCTAATATAGTGTTGTCCAGTGACGAGGAGGATGCTTATGTGGGGGTGACGACTAAGGAGTGTAGCTATGGGGCATTCAAACGGTGTAAGTCCCCGACCTTTGATGGCAACGGTAATGCTGCTGCTGCTTATCACTGGGTGAGGGAGATGGAAGCGGTGCTAGAGATTAGTGAGTGTCGCGAAGACCAGAAGGTGAAGTTCGCTACTCACTTTTTTGTCGACTCAGCGTTGTGTTGGTGGGACAACATTGTCCAAGCTGAGGGTGCCAGGGCCATCAGGAAGATGCGGTGGAGAGAGTTGAAGAAGTTGGTGATCGAGGAATTATGTCCTAACCGAAAACTCGACAAGATCGAGAGGGAGTTCCTACAACTCGAGGCGGGAACCATGACCCACCAGCAATATACCACCAAATTCAACAAAATGGCGACGCTGGTGCTGGATCAAGTGACACTAATGTCAGGAAGATCAAAGGTACATCCAGGGATTGGCAGCTAATATTCAAAGGCATTTGATCGCTGCTCAGCCAGGTACCTTTTGATTGGTTGTAGACCTGGCAGGTAGATTGTATGATGAGCGAGAGGAGACTATGGTGGAGGTGAAGAAGACGAGTGGTGGTGATAAGAACTGGAATGGGAAGAGGTTTGGACGTGGTGATTTTGCTCCAAACAACAAATAGATGAAGGTAGATGATCATAGGGTGTCGTCAAGCTCGGGGCTGAGAAAGTACGTTAAATGTTGAAAGGAGCATACCGGTGAGTATAGGTTGGGATTGAATGTATGCTTCAAGTGTGGCAATCCTGGCCATATTGCTAGAGACTGTAGGGTGCCGAGGTGTTATAGTTGTGGCGAGAAGGGCCACGTGAGTAAGGACTGCAAGAAGCCAAGGGTGGAAAGTTCTGGGGTGAAGAAGAAGACTGAAGAAGGAGGACAGAGGGCGAGTGAGAGAGCCATAACGATGACCATGAAGGAAGCCAGAGTGAACCCTGATGTCGTGTCAGGTATGTTTCTAGTAAACCAAACTTGTTCCCCTGTTTTATTTGATTCTGGTGCTAGTAGAGTTTTATTTCCACTACTTTCTGTGATAAGTTGTCTGCTAGTAGTAGAAGTATTAGTGAGCCATTCGATGTAGAAACTGCTATTGGTTAGTCCAATAGAATCACTGATATGATAGGGGACTGTACCATAGAACTAGAAGGTCATAGGTTTTCTGCCAATTTGCATGTGATGCCCCTAGGAGGATTCGATATAGTACTAGGGATGGATTGCTTAGAAACTGTGAAGTCGCTGGATCGGTAAACATCCGAGCACGTTCTTGACGGAAGGATAGAAACCAAAAGATAAACAAAAGTACAAACAATAATCGAATGATTTATTGATAAAACATAACGATTTTAAGCTCGTTACAACTTAAGAATCAAGACTTTTGGCAAGGGGAGATCGAGCATGATCTCCCCTCTCATCCGGCAGCGCCTGGGCACGGGCACACTCTCTAAAACCGTTAGGTTTCTACACACTGAAACTGGTATATATAGGCCTCGGCCCATATTAGATGCGACTGGGCCCATTCGTGCGATTGGACCATATGTATGGTTCAATCGTACGACTGGACCATTCTTATGGCTCAGTCTTACGAATGCCCCAATCGCATCTCTCAGTCGCACGACTGGTCCATTAGCATGGCTCAGTCGTACGACTGAGTCTCATTCACATATGCTCCTGCGAATGACCCAGTTTCATGTGTTTACAAGGTGTATAACATTAAGCCTAGACTATTCGTCAAGCGACGGACACACTATATATGACTATATATGCTCCAACAGAAACCTTTGAACCAAAGATCATGTGTTGCAAAAAGATGATTCGGTTAATTGCGACCGATGGAAGTCCGGTGACGGTCTATGGTGATCGCGTTACTATGGTTCCGAAGGTGATTTCGATGGCGGTGGCGAGGAAGTACATGAGATGTGGATGTAGTGCCTATTTCGCTTATGTGAAAGATGTGGATGCGCTGGTACCATAATTGTCTGATGTACCAGTTGTATGTGACTTCCCAGACATGTTCCCAGAGGATCTACTAGGCATGCCACCAGATCATGAAATTGAGTTCCAGATTGATATGATACATGGTGCCTAACCCGTTGCCAAAGCACTGTATCGATTAGCTCCGACCGAGATGAAGGAACTAATAGCTCAGCTATAGGAGTTGATGGATAAAGGGATCATTCGACTAAGTATCTCTCTATGGGGTGCTTCAGTCTTATTCGTGAAGAAGAAAGACGGTAGTATGCGGATGTGCATCGAATACAGAGAGCTGAATAAGCTGATGGTGAAGAATCAATACCCATTACCAAGGATTGAAGTTTTGTTCGATCAGCTCCAAGGTGCTAGTTGTTTCTCTAGGATAAATCTTCGATCCGCCTACCATCAGTTTAAGGTAAAGGAGCAAGATATCCCTAAGACAGCTTTTCGTACGCGTTATGGACACTATGAGCTCCTCCTTATGTCTTTTAGGTTAACCAACGTGCTAGCTGCCTTTATAGATCTGATGAACTGAGTGTGTCGGCCCATGCTAGATAAATCAGTGATCGTGTTTATTGATGATATCCTGATCTATTCAAAGAACAAGGAGGAGCATGCCGACCATATTCGGGAAGTATTGGAGACACTTAGAAGAGAGAAGTTGTATGCTAAATTCTTTAAGTGTGCTTTTTAGTTGCATGAAGTTCAATTTCTAGGTCACGTGGTAAATGCTGAGGGAATTATGGTGGATCCAGCTAAGGTTGATGTAGTGATGCAATGGAAGTCCCTAAAGACGCCATCTGAGATCCGTAGTTTTTTGGGTTTGGTGGGTTATTACAAGAGGTTGATCCAGGACTTTTCCAAGATAGCCTCACCTTTTACTTAGTTGACTCGCAAGGATGAGAAGTTTGTGTGGGGTCGAGAACAGAAGTATGCTTTTGACGAGTTAAACAAAAGATTGACTTAAGCTCCTGTCTTGACATTACCTGAAGGAAATGAGGACTTAGTGGTATATTTAGATGCTTCTTATTTGGGACTAGGTTGCATGTTAATGCAACGTGGAAGAGTAATAGCCTACGCAACTCGACAGCTAAAAAACCACGAAGTCAACTACCCTACGCATGATTTGGAGTTAGCGGTTGTGGTCTTTGTGTTGAAGATTTGGAGGCACTACTTATACGGGACGAAGTGCATAATCTTCATGGACCATAAGAGCTTGAAGTATTTCTTTAAGAACAAGGATCTCAACATGAGGAAAAGGAGATGGTTAGAGCTCATCAAAGATTATGACTGTGAGATTCATTACCACCAGGTAAGGCCAACGTTATGGCCGATGCCCTTAACCGATAGGAGAGACCCGAGCCGATTCGGGTGAAGGATTATCAGTTGGTTATGACAGCTGATGTGATGACTCAAGTGAAAGAATTTCAAGAAGAGGCGATGAAAGAAGAACGCCTTAACTCCGAAAAAATGAGAGGACTAGTTACGGAGTTGGGTGAGAACACTCATGGTGTTAAAACCCAAAACGGGTCAATATGGATACCTCGTTACGGAGACCTACGGTGGTGGATTATGGATGAAGCTCATAAGACTAGATACTCCATTCATCCAGGTGCCACCAAGATGTATCAAGACATGAAGAAGGACTACTGCTGGCCGGGTATGAAACGTGACGTGGTGGAGTATGTGACTAAGTGCCTTGCTTGCAAGTGAAGGCAGAACATCAGAAACCATACGAGAAGATCCAACTGTTGGATATACCTGAGTGGAAGTAGGAGCACATCACCATGGACTTTATTACAAAGTTACCCTGTACGGCGAGGGGGTACGATACCATCTCGGTGATTATTGATCGTCTAACCAAGAGTGCTTACTTCTTACCTATCCGCGAGACTTATTCATTTGAGAGATTGGCGGATCTGTTCATTAAAGAGGTTGTAGCTCGTCATGATGTGCCAGTGTCTATCGTGTCGGATCGTGACACCCAGTTCACATCGAAGTTTTGGAAGAGGTTTCATGATGTGATGGGGACGAGACTACACATTAGCACAACTTATCATCCTTAGACAGATGGTCAGTCTGAGAGGACGATTCAGATGCTCGTGGATATGCTTCGAGCATGTGTGATCGATTTTAGAGGAAGCTGGGACGATCACTTACCATTAGTAGAATTCTCGTGTAATAATAGTTATCATGCCAACATTGGTATGCCACCTTATGAGATGCTATACGGTAGGAGGTATAGGACACCCGTATGTTAGGGTGATATCGGACAAAAAGAGTTGGGGAACCTTGAGGTGATCGAGGCTACCACTGAGCAGTTAGAAAGGATCAAATCCTTCATGAAAGCGGCGAAGGATAGACAAAAGTCGTACGCCGACAAGAGGCATAGACCGATCGAATTCAAGGTGGGCGACCGAGTTATGTTGAAGGTGTCACCTTGGAAGAGGATTATCTGGTTCAGGAAGCGAGGTAAGTTAAGCCCAAGATACATAGGAACTTTTCGAATCATCGCACGAGTAGGAGAGGTGGCCTATCGGTTAGAATTGCCAAATGAGTTAAGTGGAATTCATCCCACATTCCATGTATCCCATCTGAGGAAGTGCTTAGCTGATGAAGATATGATTGTACTACTGGATGATATCAAAGTATATGAACGACTCAATTACGTAGAGAAACCAGTGGCAATCATTGATCAGAAGGAGAAAAGGTTGAGGAACAAAGTGGTTCTACCGGTACGTGTGCAGTGAAAACACCGAAAGGGTTTCGAGTCTACGTGGGAGACTGAAGAAGAAATGAGAAAGCATTACCCACAGTGGTTTGAAGAATGACGGGTTTCGGGATGAAACCTCTTTAAGGGGGGTAGACTTGTAACACCTAAAAATTTGCCAAAAAGTAAATAGAAAGGAAAAGTAACGAATAGAAAATAAAAATAGACAAGAGTCAAAGGGGGTGTTGTGTAAATGGTGCACAAAAGACAAAATATCCACCTTCCTAAAGCATGGCCGCACATGCCATGCTTACAACTGCCACTTTCGGCTGGAAAGAAAGAAGAAGAGAAAACACAGAAGTTTCTCTCAAAATTTTCGAAAAAACAAAGATTGAATCTCTATAGGTAAGTGTTTTTGGTGATAATTGGTTCGCTTTTCGTGGTTTCATCCGTAGAAACTGATTACTAAGTGTGTGATTTGTGTTGGTGTGTGTTTTTGACATGTTTAGGTGTTAGAAACTTTTGAAAGTTTATGCTTGAAGGAGAGGTGTTAGAAAGCAGCTAAGGTGAGTTCTAGACCCGTCTTTTACACGTTTTAAAGTGTTTTTGGGGCTGAAAATGTATTAAAATAGTTTTATAATTATCATGTATGTATACGCGTATGATTTGGGCATATATGTTGATGTGTGTCATGGTTGTTATGTGATGTTTATGCTTAGAAAAAGTTGTCATAATCTTAGAATAAGAGTGTAAGATGATTGGGACTGAAAATGTGTTAGAAACATGCCAAACAGGCTAGCCATATGCCTACATAAGGCTCATGCGCCTGCAAATGCCTTAGAAAGATTTAAGTGTTGCTCATGCACCCAAACAGGGCCCATGCGCCTAGCCTTTTGCTTTAGAATATATGTTAAGTAAGGTCATGCACCCAAATAGGAAGGTCATACGCCCAAGCAGGCCCCATGCACCCAAACAGGACCCATGCGCCCAAACAGGGCCCATGCACCTGAGAATGTTCCTTAGAAAGTTTAAGTATAGAATGATGCGCCCAAACAGGGCCCATGCGCCCAACTTTTCCCTCAGGCAGCTAAGTGTAAAACTCATGCGCCTAAATAGTGCATGCACCCAGGAGTTAGAGGGTTAGAAACATGCTAAACAGGTTGGCCATACACCTACATAAGGCTCATGCGCCTGCAAATGCCTTAGAAAGATTTAAGCGTTGCTCATGCACCCAAACAGGGCCCATGCGCCTAGCATTTTGCCTTAGAATATATGTTAAGTAAGGTCATGCACCCAAACAGGAAAGTCATGCTCCCAAGCAGGGCCCATACGCCCAAACAGGACCCATGCGCCCAAACAGGGCCCATGCGCCTGAGGATGTGCCTTAGAAAGTTTAAGTATAGAATGATGCGCCCAAGTAGGGCCCATGCACCCAACTTATCCCTCAGGCGCCTAAGTGTAAAACTCATGCGCCTGAATAGTTCATGCGCCCAGGACTTTGGGGGAAAAAGGGGTTAAGCGCAGGGCCATGCGCCCAAATAGTGCTAATGCACCTAAGCAGGGCTCATGCGCCTGCATAGTGCTCATGCGCCAAGAACACTTAGAAATTTTCTGAAATTTTGTAGAAGACAGAATGATTGCAGTTTGACTCTAGTTTGACTTTAGGGTTATAAATGATATTATATTGCATGATTATGAGTTGTTCTTATGTTCCATACTATTTATTATTGTGTGACTTTACGTGGTGTGTTTACGATCATAAACGTAAAGTATTATCATTAATAAAAGTAAAAAATAATGATAAAGAAAAGTGGAATGTAAATGAAAGAATGTAAGTCTTGTAAGCAATTGAATAGGAGGTGCACGACCATGTTGTCGTTAGGTCAACTGTATGCGGTTTAGCTAACACGAAGGATGCAGGGTCAATCATTGAGATTGATAGGGACCCTTGTAGCATACCCTAGGTGACTAGGTCAGCTTAGTGCATAATGTTTGTGGTTTATTTATAGACCACAGGCCCAGCATCAGCTTCGTACATAATGTTCGAGGTATTGCACATTGGTCCATAAGAAAGTGAGAGTTAATGATAAAAGTACGAAATGAACAAAGGCGTACGATAATGATTAATGAAGAAAGTTTACCTTGATGTATATATGATGCGTGCTCACGTACGAAAGTAAAGAAGGCATTTTATTGAAAAGAGTATTTTCATATATAAATTATATAAGGTTTTTTAACGCTTTTAAAACTAGAACTTACTCAGCAACGCTGACTTTTATACATTTTTAGTTGACAGGTAAGCATTGCTGAGAATGGCACGAGGGAAAAGCTACTCGGCGGGACAAGACTAACATCCATTCATATTTTGTGGCTATTGTTGTTTTGTAATAAAATTAAACAATTCTTTTGTAACCGATGATCAACGTTGTATTGCTTAACAACAGTAACTATAATAATAATGAATGGCTTTTGTTAAATGAATTTCCGCTGCATATTTTATGAATTATGTAATGTTTTATGTAATAGTGCGCTTATTGTCCAACTGTGAGGTACCCGGGTTCGGGGCCTTATGGAATCTCAAAAAAACTTCTAATCTTAGCAACACTATCAACAGAACAAGTATTTCCTCGTGCACCCAAATATAAGTGAACACGTTCTTCTTCATAACCATAACAAAATAGGTTGGTAACTCAAGATTTGCTAAATAGAGTTCACTACTAACTATATGAATCACAGATACATCATAAACTTCTTCCTGCCTATAGTCGACATATTGTTTTGCACTTCAGCAAATATATCTTTAGAAATGTTATATGCAGGATCATCCAATCAATAAGATACATCATCAAAGAGCCAAACACTGTACTCTGACTATCCAATCTTGCTTTCAAGCTGCTGAGATAGTAGATAACCACGTGAAATAAATACTTTTAATATGGAATTAAGTATTTCTTCACTAGTGATGGATACTTGTACTCATAGGCTATGATGCATTGGTTTCTTTGCCCATTTATCTCATTTGCTGATGTATTCCAAAAGCCTTTGATGTCCTTATAAATAACAACATTAGTAGAGATAACATAATAGATCCTAGAAGTCTCTAGACCATCCACCATAGAACAAAAAGTACTCTTGTCTTTAGGAATATATCCGAGATATGCAATGCTATTATGATTCAGCCATCTGTAAATTAACAAGAAAATTAATCAGAAACATTATAAATTATGCCAAAATTTAAAAACAAAATTAAGTTTTAAAATATATTTTTGTTGTTTTAACATAACGGTGAATTTTCACATAACAATATGATTTCGAATGTGAAAACATTGGGTTTGCATATGACCATTCTAGTCAACTGAGTCAAACTATTCGCTTGACCAGGTGAAAACATACCATAATTTGAAAAGTTCTCACATCTGTTCATGTTCCTCAAAACTTTCGCTTGCTGCAGTGCACACAAAATATCCAAAAACAAACTCAAATTCAGATCGTTAAGAAGTTTTAACACCAAATGAACATTTCTTGGGTGTCGTTTAATGAATATAGACATCAAGTCTGATTTTTCCTATTCACATATTAATTCCATTATTTGTTCCCGGTCCATTCTCAAATCACTTAAATCAAGATCATATCTAAGTTATACATGTTTATGTGCACTAAACACAACCAAGCGACCACTATAACAATGACAATCAGTAACAAGAACAAGAACGCAGAAAAGTTTTAGAGAGAATTATCTAGTAGAATGCAATGCGAAAAGTT